>OY294067.1:190162018-190445532 GCA_958510875.1 Endomychus coccineus | reverse complement strand
AGTTAATATCCAGCACTATTATGTGAGTATATTTCATGTTTATTTTAATATTGAAGGCGAAACTTTGTTTAAAAGTGAAATTTTGAATCATGATATACCTAAAGACCTATATTATATTTCGTTGTAACTTTTTGGTTGTGCAAATTTAATTTTGACTATTAATTAAATACATAATGTATTTGGATATAAATAAAACCGTTTAATAGAAATTTTTTGTTGTTGTAGGAAAAATATATCGATACGAAAAGGGGAGGTGGGCGAGGAGCAAGAGGTCGTAAGGGAAGAAGGGGACATGGAAGGAAGTGGAATGTGGGAAAGGGTCCGGAAGTAACACTTCCGGCGCCGGAATTAGTAAATCCGGCTCCGGAATTGAAACTTCCGGCACCGCCAATGGAGGGTAGGTTTTTTCACTATTGATAAGTACGTTTATATGTTTTTATATCTTTGTACAAAGAAATAAAAGAAGTTTATGAAATCTCACAATCCAAATTTTAGATCTTTACTAAATGTTTCGAGGACAGTCACTTACACCTCATTTTCATCAAGTATCATAAGAAATGCTGAAAAAAAAGTATATTATAAATTTTTTTTGATAATATATACTTATAACAATATACTTTTCTTTCAGCCTTTCTTATAATACTTGAAAATGAGGTTTAAACATATAGCAAAGATCTAAAATTTGGATTGTGAGATTTCATAAACTTCTTTTAAAAATGTATAACATGAACTCACACTTGGGTAATACCAATTTATGTTTTTATATCTTTCAAATTTATTCTATAAATTGTTTATATATATTTTTTTACAGGAATTGATGAGGAAAGATTGTTGGAGGAGGAGGGGTGATTTTTGTTTTGTTTTTGTTTTTATTTTATGTTTGTTTTTGTTTTATGTTTAATAAATTAGTTGTGAAGTTATTTATGATTTTCATTAGTAGATGTAGTTGATAAATTGAATGTTAATAGAAAGTTCAGATATGTACTTATCATATTTGAAAAACCTTCATTTTAGTTTTATTGAGTTTTAATTCAAGTTACATAATAATATCAGAAATAGGTATAGTAGATATCATTGTTGAATTTTCATCATTTGGAAAAAATAGTCACATACCTATAGGAATGAATTCAACTTTGTAAGTTAATTCACTTTTGATTGAAAATAACTCAAACAGATTCATACACTATTTTAAATGATAATCACAGTTTCATGGAAAGGTATGTTATAAAAAAATTATTAATCGTTGAGGAAATGTGAGTAGCCTTAAATATATACTATCTTTGTATGCAATTCGATAACATTTCCCCAAACCTATCGGTACCAGAACCATTGGTTATCTGTCACATTAAAGAAAATTCCTCACACATACCTATAAGCTAGGTTATCAGCGTCCAATCGGATATAATGCAAGGAACAACTGAGCAAATGCAAGTATTTCATTATTAAACTTTACTCTCACCTTGATTCTTGTTGTATATGTATCTGCGAAGTCCAATTGGTAGTATTATAACTGTACCATCTATATACTTTAAATGCCATTTCGTTATTTGTGCTAACGTTATATAACATCCTTGAAATGATATACTTTGTGATATCCATACATATTAACATCCATGTAATTAGTCTTGATCGATGAAATACTCTTGTATAATACATCTTCTTCATACTTTATGTGTTACAATACACCCATAATCATTATTGTGTGATGCTTTCGGCTACCTACATTGAAAATGTCAAATGACAATTATTCAAAAAACGCAATACAACATGCACATGTATATGAAGATATATCTTTATTATAATAACTACAATAACATTATACTACTACTACTTTATTAAATGTCTTATACTATGAATCTGAAATGATTCTGAGTGAATCCAATGTATGTACTGCTACATAACTCTACTGTAGAATATGACAGATATCTTGATATATTCCTTTAATATCTATAGTACTATTCCCGTACATGATGTACATACATTTCCAAATCGTTTTTGTGTTTCTTTCAATCCTTATATACTTTGATTCGTTTAAGAATATGTGTGTAGGTTAAACGTTGATAAATGATTCGTATCTTCATATCTAAAATCAAATATTTTAGCGCTATTGTTAGACAATTGCTCAGACTTACTTTTAGATAGATGACGACCCCGATTTATATCATATTCAAGTACTTTTAGACGGAAACATCATGTTTACGATATACATCTGGCAGATGGTTAATATGTTTAAATGACAATGTGTGAGACCATATAGGTGTGCTCGGGCTCATTTTAATGTAATTCACGTCCGTAAATATGATGCCAGTGGCTCCCAATACTCTATAGATGTAGAAATGTACTTGTACCCCTAGGAAGGGTATCTTCGTCCATGGCTCATTTTGGACACTGATAGAACGTATAGAGTTTTTATAACGCTTTTCGCATTGTTTCTATTTCATTTCATTATAAATACACCTCCGGAATCAATCGCTTTCGTAAATTATCAGTAAATTCTTACATAGGTTACCTTCAAACTACGTCAAAGACACCTTTAGGTTGTCCCTCTGACATACGTTAACTTGACAGTTGTAGGTTATATAGATATACTTTAGGTTGTCACTTGGACAAACGTCAACTTGACAGTTGTAGGTTACATAGAAATAATGCAAGGAACAACTGAGTAAATGGATGTATTTCATTATTAAACTTTAATCCTACCTTTATTCTTGTTATATATATATTCTGCAAAGCCCAATTGTTAGTATTGAAACTGTACAATCTATACTTTGAATGCCATTTCGTTATTTGTGCTAACGTTATATAACATCCTTGAAATGATATACTTTGTGATGTCAAATTCATTTTTGACCACTTTCATAATCATTTCGATACAGATTAACATCCATATAATTAGTCTTGATTGATGAAATACTCTTGTATACATCTTCTTCATAGTTTATGTGTTACTATATAAATATGCTTTCGGCTACCTACATTGAAAATGTCAAATGACATTTTATATTTCTGAAACACAATACACCATGCACATGTATATAAAGAAAGATATCTTTATTGTAAATACAATGAAATTATCCTAATACTACTTTAAAAGGCTTATACTATGAATCTGATGTGATTCTGAGTGAATCCATTGTACGTAGTGCTAAGTATCTCTGGAAGATGCTACGTATACTGTAGAATATGACAGATATCTTGATATCTTCCTTTAATATCTATAGTACCCTTCTCGTAAATGATGTACCTACATACCTTTCCAAATCGTTTTTGTGTTTCTTTCATCCCTATGAACTTTAATTTGTTCAAGAATATGTGTGTAGGTTAAACGTTGATAAATGATTTGTATCTTCATATCTAAAATCAAATATGTTAGCGCTATTGTTAAACATTGGTTAGACTTACTTTTAGAGAGTTTTTTGATAGATGAGGACCCCGATTTATATCATATTCAAGTACTTTTGGACGGAAACATGATGTTTACGATATACATCTGACAGATAGTTAATACGGGTAGTCACCAACGTGTGAGACCATAGAGGTCTGTTCGTGCTCATTTTAATGGAATTCACGTCCGTAGATCTGATTTCAGTGGGCCCCAATAGTCTATAGATGTAGAAATGTACTTGTACCGCTAGGAAGGATATCTTCGTCCATGGACCATTTTGGACACTTATACGCCGTATACAGCTTTTATTATTGCTTATACTTCATTTCATCATACAAACACCCCCGAAATTGATCATTTTCGTAAATTATCATCTAGATTGTCGTCAAACGACGTCGAATCTTTACGATTTATTTTAAGGTACTTAGCGGCATTTTTAGGGGTGCCAAAAACAACCATCAAAGTTCACCCGGAGTAAATCGATGACGATCTTTCCGATGGTGAATTTTAATTGAACGTAGAGCCTTTACTTTTCGATAAAAAAATTCCTCCAAGATAATTTTAAATATGGCCGACAAAAATTGGTACCGAATGGATTTGAATAAAAATATCCCCAAATTTTGCGTCAAATTAATTAATTTGAAGTTTTTGAAATTGCGAAATTTCGCAATTTTATACGAACGTTGAAACACACACAACTCTTTAGCGCCTGAGGCTCCGGGATTTTCACTTGGCCTATCGAAATTAGAAGGTTCGAATTGTATAAAAACACAATTGCATGAAGGCCAGATGTCCTACGTAATTAGTTACGAACGGAAACATTTTGACAAATGCCTCGAGGAGATCGCTACGCTTCAGTTAGAGTTTATACATTTTACCTTGGTCTTGTTAATTTGGGGCCGTTTAGTGGCCCGTGCGAGCGGCGCCAGTTGTAATAAAGTCTTTTTTGCTATGGGCCGCTAGCTTTTACCCGCTTCGCGTATATTTTAGTAGCTAGAAAATTCCCTTTGGTGCTTCGCACGTCAGACGTGCATAGCTGAGACTTGACACTACCCGTTTCTATTTTAATTAAATTTTCCTATTCAAACGACATTTTGGGGCCCGAAAATGTGCCTAAGCAACGGCCCCGATGGAAATCTAACGACATGGAGCGAAAACGGCACGCGAAAAGTGGTCGTACAGCCGTATTAGGTACAGAAAGTTTTCACATTTCCAACTCGCCAGCTACGCGCTCCTCACGTGAACGTCATTCGATTTACGGAAAATTAACTATTTCAAAAGAGTTTTCGACCCGGTTCGGGGCTATCGCGACCTTTTAAAAGGTTCAAAGTTTACATTTCGACCATTTTCCGGGCTCGAACCCGTCGCCAATTTTAGCTTGTCGGGTTCAAAAATGTACGTCGATTAGGTCGAAAATCGCATATTTTTAGTGAGTTTTCTAGGAACTTGCGTACCAACTCAATAAGGCCAGTATTATTGTTGACTAGTTGATTTTACGGGCTACGCCCCGCTAAGATGCAGTTTTTTATGTGCAACGCCTTTGTAAGGGTTTAGTCGGATGGTGCGTGGTAACCTTTATGTGAGGCGTACGGGCACCTTTAGGTTGTCACTTGGACAAACGTCAACTTGACAGTTGTAGGTTACATAGATATAATGCAAGGAACAACTGAGTAAATGGGAGTATTTCATTATTGAATTTTAATCCTACTATACCTCTTTCTTTTATGGAGTAACAACATTACTATTCAAGTAATCGAAGGAGATGACCCCACCCCCTTTTGGATGTGACTTATCATTTGGAAAAGTTTCCCAGTAGAAAAAGTACCTAAATAGAACCAGTATGTAGGAGGGTATTCCTTCTTATAATGTTAATTAATAAATATTGTGCCAATTTGAAATTATGTATTTTCTCAACATGCTACCTACAATTGACTTCTATTTGTTCATAGCTCAAACAGCTATTCACACTATTTTCAATCCAAATTACATTCTCTGAGGAATGAGAAGAAGCTATTTTATAAAAAAATCTATAAGCCGTTGAAGAAACCTGAGCATTTTGTCTGTCTGAAGCAGAATGACATTCTCTTTTGAGCTACCTCAAGGATACACCTTCTTAGTATACCATTCGAAAAGATTTCTCAAACATATCGGTAGTAGAACCATTGTAAAAACCAATTCCCAGTCTTAAAACTGTTCGATTTACCCTTTTTGTTATAAATACAAAGATACAGAATTTATTCCTATTAGTAACTTGCAAAATGCAATTGTGTTTCGTTTGTACCTACAGGTCTCAAGCAAGTTTGTACATATCTATTTTTATTGCTAGATAGTCTCAGAGAAAGTTATGTTATAAAAAATCTACTACCCATTGGAAGCATTTTTTCTATTTTCAGCTTTGAATCTGATATACTTATGCCAGGAATAATGAAGAAAAAGGGTGCATTTCATTATTAAGTTTTCCTCCTACCTTTATTCTTTTCATATATACATTTGCAAAGCTCAATTTAAAGTATCGAAACTGTACCATCTATCCTTTGAATGTATTTCCGTCATATCTCTCAATATTGTATAACATCCATAAAGTGATGTATACTTTGTTGAAAGTATACCTTGTGGTAGCAGATTAATTGTTTAACACTTTTATAATCATTTTCATGCATGTAACATCAGTTTTGGTGAAATTTTTCCTCCAACTGACATATGTATAAAATGATACATCATGTAAATTGAACATTAAGAATGCTTTCCTTTCCAATAACATATGAAATACTCTTGTATACATCTTTTCCTTCCTTTATTTCATATGATTTAGGCCTAATTAGCATCCGATTCCTAAAAGATGCTATTATATCATAACCTTGGATCTACGTTGAAAATGTGAAATGTCAATTTAGATCCTGAAACATAATAAACCATACACATATATGAAAATGTCTTTATTGTAACTAAAATAACATTATTTGAATACTTTGAAAGGCTTGTACTATGAATTTGAACTAATTATGAGTGAATCCAATGTTCGTGGTGCTACATAACTCTGGACGATGCCACGTGTATAGTAGAATATGACAGATATCTTGTTATTTTCCTCGAAAATTTATTGTACCCTTCTCGTAGATGATGTAGATACCTTTCCAAATCGTTTTTGTGTTTCTTTCAATCCTTATGAACTTTAATTTGTTCAAGAATATGTGTGTAGGTTAAACGTTGATAAATGATTTGTATCTTCATATCTAAAATCAAATATGTTAGCGCTATTGTTAAACATTGCTTAGACTTACCTTTAGAGAGTTTTTTGATAGATGAGGACCCCGATTTATATCATATTCAAGTACTTTTGAACGGAAACATGATGTTTACGATATACATCTGACAGTTGGTTAATATGTTGAGACATCGAAGTGTGAGACCATAGAGGTCTGTTCGTGCTCATTTTAATGGAATTCACGTCCGTAGATCTGATTTCAGTGGGCCCCAATAGTCTATAGATGTAGAAATGTACTTGTAGCCCTAGGAAGGATATCTTCGTCCATGGACCATTTTGGACACTTATACGCCGTATACAGCTTTTATTATTGCTTATACTTCATTTCATCATACAAACACCCCCGAAATTGATCATTTTCGTAAATTATCATCTAGATTGTCGTCAAACGACGTCGAATCTTTACGATTTATTTTAAGGTACTTAGCGGCATTTTTAGGGGTGCCAAAAACAACCACCAAAGTTCACCCGGAGTAAATCGATGACGATCTTTCCGATGGTGAATTTTAATTGAACGTAGAGTCTTTACTTTTCGATAAAAAAATTCCTCCAAGATAATTTTAAATATGGCCGACAAAAATTGGTACCGAATGGATTTGAATAAAAATATCCCCAAATTTTGCGTCAAATTAATTAATTTGAAGTTTCTGAAAGTACGAAATTTCGCAATTTTATACGAACGTGGAAACACACACAAGTCTTTAGCGCTTGAGGCTCCGGGATTTTCACTTGGCCTATCGAAATTAGAAGGTTCGAATTGTATAAAAACACAATTGCATGAAGGCCAGATGTCCTACGTAATTAGTTACGAACGGAAACATTTTGACAAATGCCTCGAGGAGATCGCTACGCTTCAGTTAGAGTTTATACATTTTACCTTGGTCTTGTTAATTTGGGGCCGTTTCTTGCCCCGTGCGAGCGGCGCCAGTTGTAATAAAGTCTTTTTTGCTATGGGCCGCTAGCTTTTACCCGCTTCGCGTATATTTTAGTAGCTAGAAAATTCCCTTTGGTGCTTCGCACGTCAGACGTGCATAGCTGAGACTTGACACTACCCGTTTCTATTTTAATTAAATTTTCCTATTCAAACGACATTTTGGGGCCCGAAAATGTGCCTAAGCAACGGCCCCGATGGAAATCTAACGACATGGAGCGAAAAGGGCACGCGAAAAGTGGTCGTAAAACCGTATTAGGTACCGAAAGTTTTCACTTTTCTAACTGGCCAGCTACGCGCTCCTCACGTGAACGTCATTCGATTTACGGAAAATTAACTATTTCAAAAGAGTTTTCGACCCGGTTCGGGGCTATCACGACCTTTTAAAAGGTTCAAAGTTTACATTTCGATCATATTACAGGCTCGCTCTGCTCGCCTCATTTAGCTTGTCCGGTCCAAAGTTGACGGTGAAAATCGCATATTCCTAGTTAGATTTTTAGTAACTTTGACACCAACCTAATAAGCCGCTTATTCTAATACCGACTAGTTGATTTTACGGGCTACGCCCCGCTGTTGACAGTTTCTTATGTGCAACGCCTTTTCGAGGGTTAAGTCGGATAGTGCGTGGTAACCTTTATGTGAGGCGTACGGTTACCTTTAGGTTGTCACTTGGACAAACGTCAACTTGACAGTTGTAGGTTACATAGATATAATGCAAGGAACAACTGAGTAAATGGGAGTATTTCATTATTGAATTTTAATCCTACTATACCTCTTTCTTTTATGGAGTAACAACATTACTATTCATGTAATCGAAGGAGATGACCCCACCCCCTTTTGGATGTGACTTATCATTTGGAAAAGTTTCCCAGTAAAAAAGTACCTAAATAGAACCAGTATGTAGGAGGGTATTCCTTCTTATAATGTTAATTAATAAATATTGTGCCAATTTGAAATTATGTATTTTCTCAACATGCTACCTACAATTGACTTCTATTTGTTCATAGCTCAAACAGCTATTCACACTATTTTCAATCCAAATTACATTCTCTGAGGAATGAGAAGAAGCTATTTTATAAAAAAATCTATAAGCCGTTGAAGAAACCTGAGCATTTTGTCTGTCTGAAGCAGAATGACATTCTCTTTTGAGCTACCTCAAGGATACACCTTCTTAGTATACCATTCGAAAAGATTGCTCAAACATATCGGTAGTAGAACCATTGTAAAAACCAATTCCCAGTCTTAAAACTGTTCGATTTACCCTTTTTGTTATAAATACAAAGATACAGAATTTATTCCTATTAGTAACTTGCAAAATGCAATTGTGTTTCGTTTGTACCTGCAGGTCTCAAGCAAGTTTGTACATATCTATTTTTATTGGTAGATAGTCTCAGAGAAAGTTATGTTATAAAAAATCTACTACCCGTTGAGTAAGCATTTTTTCTCTTTCCAGCTCGAATCTGATATACTTATGCCAGGAATAATGAAGAAAAAGGGTGCATTTCATTATTAAGTTTTCCTCCTACCTTTATTCTTTTCATATATACATTTGCAAAGCTCAATTTAATGTATCGAAACTGTACAATCTATCATTTGTAAACTTTCCCGTCATCTCTCTTAATGTTGTATAACATCCATAAAGTGATGTATACTTTGTTGAAACTATACCTTGTGGTAGCAGATTAATTGTTTAACACTTTTATAATCATTTTCATGCATGTAACATCAGTTTTGGTGAAATTTTTCCACCAACTGACATATGTATAAAATGATACATCATGTAAATTGAACATTAAGAATGCTTTCCTTTCCAATAACATATGAAATACTCTTGTATACATCTTTTCCTTCCTTTATTTCATATGATTTAGGCCTAATTAGCATCCGATTCCTAAAAGATGCTATTATATCATAACCTTGGATCTACGTTGGAAATGTGAAATGACAATTTAGATCCTGAAACATAATAAACCATACACATATATGAAAATGTCTTTATTGTAACTAAAATAACATTATTTGAATAATTTGAAAGGCTTGTACTATGAATTTGAACTAATTATGAGTGAATCCAATGTTCGTGGTGCTACATAACTCTGGACGATGCCACGTGTATAGTAGAATATGACAGATATCTTGTTATTTTCCTCGAAAATTTATTGTACCCTTCTCGTAGATGATGTAGATACCTTTCCAAATCGTTTTTGTGTTTGTTTCAATCTCTATAAACTTTAATTTGTTCAAGAATATGTGTGTAGGTTAAACGTTGATAAATGATTCATATCTTCATATCTAAAATCAAATATGTTAGCGCTATTGTTAAACATTGGTTAGACTTACCTTTAGAGAGTTTTTTGATAGATGAGGACCCCGATTTATATCATATTCAAGTACTTTTGAACGGAAACATGATGTTTACGATATACATCTGACAGTTGGTTAATATGTTGAGACATCGAAGTGTGAGACCATAGAGGTCTGTTCGGGCTCATTTTAATGGAATTCACGTCCGTAGATCTGATTTCAGTGGGCCCCAATAGTCTATAGATGTAGAAATGTACTTGTAGCCCTAGGAAGGATATCTTCGTCCATGGACCATTTTGGACACTTATACGCCGTATACAGCTTTTATTATTGCTTATACTTCATTTCATCATACAAACACCCCCGAAATTGATCATTTTCGTAAATTATCATCTAGATTGTCGTCAAACGACGTCGAATCTTTACGATTTATTTTAAGGTACTTAGCGGCATTTTTAGGGGTGCCAAAAACAACCACCAAAGTTCACCCGGAGTAAATCGATGACGATCTTTCCGATGGTGAATTTTAATTGAACGTAGAGGCTTTACTTTTCGATAAAAAAATTCCTCCAAGATAATTTTAAATATGGCCGACAAAAATTGGTACCGAATGGATTTGAATAAAAATATCCCCAAATCTTGTGTCAAATTAATTAATTTGAAGTTTCTGAAATTGCGAAATTTCGCAATTTTATACGAACGTGGAAACACACACAAGTCTTTAGCGCGTGAGGCTCCGGGATTTTCACTTGGTCTATCGAAATTAGAAGGTTCGAATTGTATAAAAACACAATTGCATGAAGGCCAGATGTCCTACGTAATTAGTTACGAACGGAAACATTTTGACAAATGCCTCGAGGAGATCGCTACGTTTCAGTTAGAGTTTATACATTTTACCTCGGTCTTGTTAATTTGGGGCCGTTTCTTGCCCCGTGCGAGCGGCGCCAGTTGTAATAAAGTCTTTTTTGCTATGGGCCGCTAGCTTTTACCCGCTTCGCGTATATTTTAGTAGCTAGAAAATTCCCTTTGGTGCTTCGCACGTCAGACGTGCATAGCTGAGACCTGAGAGTACCTGTTTCTATTTGAATTAAATTTTCTTATTTAAAAGACATGTTGGGGCCCGAAAATGTGCCTAAGCAACGGCCCCGATGAAAATCTAACGACATGGAGTGAAAACGGCACGCGGAAAGCCCCCGGAAAGACGTTCTATGTTCCGAAAGTTTTCACATTTCCAACTCGCCAGCTACGCGCTCCTCACGTGAACGTCATTCGATTTACGGAAAATTAACTATTTCAAAACAGTTTTCGACCCGGTTCGGGGCTATCACGACCTTTTAAAAGGTTCAAAGTTTACGTTTCGATCATATTCCAGGCTCGCTCTGCTCGCCTCATTTAGCTTGTCGGGTCCAAAGTTGACGGTGAAAATCGCATATTCCTAGTTACATTTTTAGTAACTTTGACACCAACCTAATAAGCCGCTTATTCTAATACCGACTAGTTGATTTTACGGGCTACGCCCCGCTGTTAACAGTTTTTTATGTGCAACGCCTTTTCGAGGGTTTAGTCGGATAGTGCGTGGTAACCTTTTGGTGAGGCGTATGGGCACCTTTAGGTTGTCACTGTGACAGACGTCGCTCTGGCAGTTGTAGGTTATATAGAGATGGGTACGCGTTTATAGAAAATTTTACTATTAGCACGTGTCACAAGTTATTCTATGGTTTGGATCGTATGTCACTTTGACATTCATAGGTTAGATAGATTGAGAGTGGTAGATATTCATAGAAGAGTATAAAATTGGAATGGAGTCAAATGTTAGTCGAAGGTATAGTTCTAGAGTACTCTTTGGAATTTGTGACGTACGTCACTTGGCCAATTCTAGGTTATATAATTCAATCATTGAAACTTCAAGTATTGCAAAAGAAAATGCTCATAAAATATAGTCGCTCTACAACTACATGGCTCCTCAAATACTATACAACAAATTAAAATATTGCAACTGTACTTTTCAAAATTAAAATGTCTTTGAATCATCGATATTGTAGAATACAAATTTAAAGCAACTCTATTTCTTCAAAAGTAGCCACCTATTTACAGTAAACAGAGGAAGATACACTATTGAAAACCGTTTATTTTCTCTGTACGCAGAAAAATTACATTCCATTTGGAACAACTTGGCTCCTAGAATACTTTGCAACAAATTAAAATATTTGCAACTTTACTTTGAAATTAAATGTCTTTGAATCATTCATCTTCCTTTAGAGAATGCAACTTTTCAAATGTAAGGAGTCTTGTACCTGAAGTGTTCTTACCACTACAGTAATAACAATACCTTAGTTTTTATTTTGTTGAATGATTCCTTGTTCTCTTAATTATTAACTATTGTTCCCTGTTATTTACTCATTTTTGTTCTTGGAATGTTGTTGATATAATAATTAAATCAATAATTTTCTATGTACCTAAAGCGATAGTACAGTGGCTCACTAAATTAATAAACATAAAACACGGTCGTACATACAGGTCCGGAAACTCTATGGTTGACATGAGTCGCTTACGCGTCGTCAAACTCGTAGTCCCTCGCTCAGTCACCAGCTGGCGCTTGGATCACGAAGTGGTAAAACGATTTTGAAAACGCAGATATGCCTTGTGTTTACAAGTTAACTTACAGTTTTCAGAAAATACTCCTATGTGGCGTCTTTTGGTACCACGCGAAAGTCATAAAACAATAGATCAGATGTGAAGAATATTAAATTAAAAGTCACAGATAAAATAGCAACATATGTGAAACATTACATAACTGAAATGGACAATGATATACGCAACTATACTACTAATATTGTTATTAATTTATATAAATTCGATAGGGAGCCTCCCGTTTGATGCAAAACTGATAAACTCTGCTGACGATACAGTTATTATATTCAGTGATAGATATTCACATTCACTCATGAATGAAGCTACAAGTAGTCTTAGTACTGTGAATTGCTGGTTACAATCAAACAAACTCACCCTTAATTCAAATAAAACTAAATTCATAAGTTTCTCAATCACGAACGTTAGTGAATGCAATAACGTAAACAAACTATACATCCATACGAACTGTGAACGTGAAAATTACATACAAGCTGCAGACCACATTAAATATCTTGGTATAATCATTGACAAAAATCTTAGGTGGAATATTCAAGTAGAACATTTAGCAAGCAAAGTAAGAAAAGTAATTTATAAATTTTACCAAATAAGAGAATACATGTGTATGCTTAAAAATATATACAAAGCTCTGGTGGAATCTTTATTGAAATATGGCATCGAAGCGTGGGGGATCTATATAAAAATGCAATGGAACATCTTAATGTTGTACAAAATTACGTCTTAAAAATAATATTAAACAAATGTAAAAGATTTTCTACGAATATTTTATACAAACAAATGAATGTGCTAAAAGTAACAACCCTTTACATATATCAATGTCTAATCTACATGCATCTAAAAGTGGAAACTAAGTGCATAGATCATGCCTATCACACAAGAGCAGCTTACAATGAAGAAATCAAAATTAATAAATTCGCCAAAAGAAAATGTCAAAATAGTACCTATTTCCTTCAAAGGATCAAAAGTCTATAAAAAACTTCCGTTAGCATTGAGATCAATTAATAATGATGTTAAAAGATTCAAATATGAAGTCTATACTTATCTCATTGATAACGCCCACATATTTGTGAGTTGTCTCAGCGTTTCTTAATTATTGTTATATTGCTCACTCGAAATATCAATTATATTTATTATCTGACTAATAAATCGTAATATATAATATTCAATTATCTACTGTACTGTTGTGATAAATTATACGGCACAATACAAACCTCTTGGCGTTTAAGTGTCTATTTTCCTGTATTCACGTGATACCAGTTTTAGTTTCAATAAACATATTCTTATATTCTTAGGTATTCTTATTCTTATACTCTTCTCTTTTCTGAAGTTACATATAGCCTACTATTTAAGTAATCGATGGAGAATACCTCACCCTCTCCTGGTTGTGATATATTATTTGGAAACGTTTGCAACTCTATCAACTTTTTCAAAAGTGAAAGGTGTCTTTGAATCATTCAACTTCATACAAAGAAAATAGAAATTTAATTAATCATTTGAATGAAGGGTAACTCTATTTCTTTAAAAAGTACCTACCTATATAATACTTAAATCAATGATTTTCTCATCTCATATGGAGTAACATACATTACTATTTAAGTAATCGAAGAAAATTACCCCACCCCCTTTTGGTTGTGACTTATTATTTGGAAAAGTTTCCCAGTAAAGAAAGTACAGGCACCTTTGGGTTGTCACTCTGACATACGTTAACTTGACAGTTGTAGGTTACATAGAAATAATGCAAGGAACAACTGAGTAAATGGATGTATTTCATTATTAAACTTTAATCCTACCTTTATTCTTGTTATATATATATATATTCTGCAAAGCCCAATTGTTAGTATTGAAACTGTACAATCTATACTTTGAATGCCATTTCGTTATTTGTGCTAACGTTATATAACATCCTTCAAATGATACACTTTGTGATGTCAAATTCATTTTTGACCACTTTCATAATCATTTCGATACAGATTAACATCCATATAATTAGTCTTGATTGATGAAATACTCTTGTATACATCTTCTTCATAGTTTATGTGTTACTATATAAATATGCTTTCGGCTACCTACATTGAAAATGTCAAATGACATTTTATATTTCTGAAACACAATACACCATGCACATGTATATAAAGAAAGATATCTTTATTGTAAATACAATGAAATTATCCTAATACTACTTTAAAAGGCTTATACTATGAATCTGATGTGATTCTGAGTGAATCCATTGTACGTAGTGCTAAGTATCTCTGGAAGATGCTACGTATACTGTAGAATATGACAGATATCTTGATATCTTCCTTTAATATCTATAGTACCCTTCTCGTAAATGATGTACCTACATACCTTTCCAAATCGTTTTTGTGTTTCTTTCATCCCTATGAACTTTAATTTGTTCAAGAATATGTGTGTAGGTTAAACGTTGATAAATGATTTGTATCTTCATATCTAAAATCAAATATGTTAGCGCTATTGTTAAACATTGGTTAGACTTACTTTTAGAGAGTTTTTTGATAGATGAGGACCCCGATTTATATCATATTCAAGTACTTTTGGACGGAAACATGATGTTTACGATATACATCTGACAGATAGTTAATACGGGTAGTCACCAACGTGTGAGACCATAGAGGTCTGTTCGTGCTCATTTTAATGGAATTCACGTCCGTAGATCTGATTCCAGTGGGCCCCAATAGTCTATAGATGTAGAAATGTACTTGTACCGCTAGGAAGGATATCTTCGTCCATGGACCATTTTGGACACTTATACGCCGTATACAGCTTTTATTATTGCTTATACTTCATTTCATCATACAAACACCCCCGAAATTGATCATTTTCGTAAATTATCATCTAGATTGTCGTCAAACGACGTCGAATCTTTACGATTTATTTTAAGGTACTTAGCGGCATTTTTAGGGGTGCCAAAAACAACCATCAAAGTTCACCCGGAGTAAATCGATGACGATCTTTCCGATGGTGAATTTTAATTGAACGTAGAGCCTTTACTTTTCGATAAAAAAATTCCTCCAAGATAATTTTAAATATGGCCGACAAAAATTGGTACCGAATGGATTTGAATAAAAATATCCCCAAATTTTGCGTCAAATTAATTAATTTGAAGTTTTTGAAATTGCGAAATTTCGCAATTTTATACGAACGTTGAAACACACACAACTCTTTAGCGCCTGAGGCTCCGGGATTTTCACTTGGCCTATCGAAATTAGAAGGTTCGAATTGTATAAAAACACAATTGCATGAAGGCCAGATGTCCTACGTAATTAGTTACGAACGGAAACATTTTGACAAATGCCTCGAGGAGATCGCTACGCTTCAGTTAGAGTTTATACATTTTACCTTGGTCTTGTTAATTTGGGGCCGTTTAGTGGCCCGTGCGAGCGGCGCCAGTTGTAATAAAGTCTTTTTTGCTATGGGCCGCTAGCTTTTACCCGCTTCGCGTATATTTTAGTAGCTAGAAAATTCCCTTTGGTGCTTCGCACGTCAGACGTGCATAGCTGAGACTTGACACTACCCGTTTCTATTTTAATTAAATTTTCCTATTCAAACGACATTTTGGGGCCCGAAAATGTGCCTAAGCAACGGCCCCGATGGAAATCTAACGACATGGAGCGAAAACGGCACGCGAAAAGTGGTCGTAAAACCGTATTAGGTACAGAAAGTTTTCACTTTTCTAACTCGCCAGCTACGCGCTCCTCACGTGAACGTCATTCGATTTACGGAAAATTAACTATTTCAAAAGAGTTTTCGACCCGGTTCGGGGCTATCGCGACCTTTTAAAAGGTTCAAAGTTTACATTTCGACCATTTTCCGGGCTCGAACCCGTCGCCAATTTTAGCTTGTCGGGTTCAAAAATGTACGTCGATTTGGTCGAAAATCGCATATTTTTAGTGAGTTTTCTAGGAACTTGGGTACCAACTCGATAAGGCCAGTATTATTGTTGACTAGTTGATTTTACGGGCTACGCCCCGCTGTTGACAGTTTCTTATGTGCAACGCCTTTTCGAGGGTTAAGTCGGATAGTGCGTGGTAACCTTTATGTGAGGCGTACGGTTACCTTTAGGTTGTCACTTGGACAAACGTCAACTTGACAGTTGTAGGTTACATAGATATAATGCAAGGAACAACTGAGTAAATGGGAGTATTTCATTATTGAATTTTAATCCTACTATACCTCTTTCTTTTATGGAGTAACAACATTACTATTCATGTAATCGAAGGAGATGACCCCACCCCCTTTTGGATGTGACTTATCATTTGGAAAAGTTTCCCAGTAAAAAAGTACCTAAATAGAACCAGTATGTAGGAGGGTATTCCTTCTTATAATGTTAATTAATAAATATTGTGCCAATTTGAAATTATGTATTTTCTCAACATGCTACCTACAATTGACTTCTATTTGTTCATAGCTCAAACAGCTATTCACACTATTTTCAATCCAAATTACATTCTCTGAGGAATGAGAAGAAGCTATTTTATAAAAAAATCTATAAGCCGTTGAAGAAACCTGAGCATTTTGTCTGTCTGAAGCAGAATGACATTCTCTTTTGAGCTACCTCAAGGATACACCTTCTTAGTATACCATTCGAAAAGATTGCTCAAACATATCGGTAGTAGAACCATTGTAAAAACCAATTCCCAGTCTTAAAACTGTTCGATTTACCCTTTTTGTTATAAATACAAAGATACAGAATTTATTCCTATTAGTAACTTGCAAAATGCAATTGTGTTTCGTTTGTACCTGCAGGTCTCAAGCAAGTTTGTACATATCTATTTTTATTGGTAGATAGTCTCAGAGAAAGTTATGTTATAAAAAATCTACTACCCGTTGAGTAAGCATTTTTTCTCTTTCCAGCTCGAATCTGATATACTTATGCCAGGAATAATGAAGAAAAAGGGTGCATTTCATTATTAAGTTTTCCTCCTACCTTTATTCTTTTCATATATACATTTGCAAAGCTCAATTTAATGTATCGAAACTGTACAATCTATCATTTGTAAACTTTCCCGTCATCTCTCTTAATGTTGTATAACATCCATAAAGTGATGTATACTTTGTTGAAACTATACCTTGTGGTAGCAGATTAATTGTTTAACACTTTTATAATCATTTTCATGCATGTAACATCAGTTTTGGTGAAATTTTTCCACCAACTGACATATGTATAAAATGATACATCATGTAAATTGAACATTAAGAATGCTTTCCTTTCCAATAACATATGAAATACTCTTGTATACATCTTTTCCTTCCTTTATTTCATATGATTTAGGCCTAATTAGCATCCGATTCCTAAAAGATGCTATTATATCATAACCTTGGATCTACGTTGGAAATGTGAAATGACAATTTAGATCCTGAAACATAATAAACCATACACATATATGAAAATGTCTTTATTGTAACTAAAATAACATTATTTGAATAATTTGAAAGGCTTGTACTATGAATTTGAACTAATTATGAGTGAATCCAATGTTCGTGGTGCTACATAACTCTGGACGATGCCACGTGTATAGTAGAATATGACAGATATCTTGTTATTTTCCTCGAAAATTTATTGTACCCTTCTCGTAGATGATGTAGATACCTTTCCAAATCGTTTTTGTGTTTGTTTCAATCTCTATAAACTTTAATTTGTTCAAGAATATGTGTGTAGGTTAAACGTTGATAAATGATTCATATCTTCATATCTAAAATCAAATATGTTAGCGCTATTGTTAAACATTGGTTAGACTTACCTTTAGAGAGTTTTTTGATAGATGAGGACCCCGATTTATATCATATTCAAGTACTTTTGAACGGAAACATGATGTTTACGATATACATCTGACAGTTGGTTAATATGTTGAGACATCGAAGTGTGAGACCATAGAGGTCTGTTCGGGCTCATTTTAATGGAATTCACGTCCGTAGATCTGATTTCAGTGGGCCCCAATAGTCTATAGATGTAGAAATGTACTTGTAGCCCTAGGAAGGATATCTTCGTCCATGGACCATTTTGGACACTTATACGCCGTATACAGCTTTTATTATTGCTTATACTTCATTTCATCATACAAACACCCCCGAAATTGATCATTTTCGTAAATTATCATCTAGATTGTCGTCAAACGACGTCGAATCTTTACGATTTATTTTAAGGTACTTAGCGGCATTTTTAGGGGTGCCAAAAACAACCACCAAAGTTCACCCGGAGTAAATCGATGACGATCTTTCCGATGGTGAATTTTAATTGAACGTAGAGGCTTTACTTTTCGATAAAAAAATTCCTCCAAGATAATTTTAAATATGGCCGACAAAAATTGGTACCGAATGGATTTGAATAAAAATATCCCCAAATCTTGTGTCAAATTAATTAATTTGAAGTTTCTGAAATTGCGAAATTTCGCAATTTTATACGAACGTGGAAACACACACAAGTCTTTAGCGCGTGAGGCTCCGGGATTTTCACTTGGTCTATCGAAATTAGAAGGTTCGAATTGTATAAAAACACAATTGCATGAAGGCCAGATGTCCTACGTAATTAGTTACGAACGGAAACATTTTGACAAATGCCTCGAGGAGATCGCTACGTTTCAGTTAGAGTTTATACATTTTACCTCGGTCTTGTTAATTTGGGGCCGTTTCTTGCCCCGTGCGAGCGGCGCCAGTTGTAATAAAGTCTTTTTTGCTATGGGCCGCTAGCTTTTACCCGCTTCGCGTATATTTTAGTAGCTAGAAAATTCCCTTTGGTGCTTCGCACGTCAGACGTGCATAGCTGAGACCTGAGAGTACCTGTTTCTATTTGAATTAAATTTTCTTATTTAAAAGACATGTTGGGGCCCGAAAATGTGCCTAAGCAACGGCCCCGATGAAAATCTAACGACATGGAGTGAAAACGGCACGCGGAAAGCCCCCGGAAAGACGTTCTATGTTCCGAAAGTTTTCACATTTCCAACTCGCCAGCTACGCGCTCCTCACGTGAACGTCATTCGATTTACGGAAAATTAACTATTTCAAAACAGTTTTCGACCCGGTTCGGGGCTATCACGACCTTTTAAAAGGTTCAAAGTTTACGTTTCGATCATATTCCAGGCTCGCTCTGCTCGCCTCATTTAGCTTGTCGGGTCCAAAGTTGACGGTGAAAATCGCATATTCCTAGTTACATTTTTAGTAACTTTGACACCAACCTAATAAGCCGCTTATTCTAATACCGACTAGTTGATTTTACGGGCTACGCCCCGCTGTGCTTCGCCCCGCTAAGTTACGCCCCGCTGACGTACAGTTGTTTTCATGTGCAACGCCTTTTTGAGGGTTTAGTCGGATAGTGCGTGGTAACCTTTATGTGAGGTGTATGGGCACCTTTAGGTTGTCACTTGGACAAACGTCAACTTGACAGTTGTAGGTTACATAGATAAAATGCAAGGAACAACTGAGTAAATGGGAGTATTTCGTTATTGAATTTTAATCCTACTATACCTCTTTCTTTTATGGAGTAACAACATTACTATTCAAGTAATCGAAGGAGATGACCCCACCCCCTTTTGGATGTGACTTATCATTCGGAAAAGTTTCCCAGTAAAAAAGTACCTAAATAGAACCAGTATGTAGGAGGGTATTCCTTCTTATAATGTTAATTAATAAATATTGTGCCAATTTGAAATTATGTATTTTCTCAACATGCTACCTACAATTGACTTCTATTTGTACATAGCTAAAACGCTATTCACACTATTTTGAATTCAAATTAGTCTCTGAGGAATGAGAAGAAGCTATTTTATAAAAAAATCTATAAGCCGTTGAAGAAACCTGAGCATTTTGTCTATCTGAAGCAGAATGACATTCTCTTTTGAGCTACCTCAAGGATACACCTTCTTAGTAGTATGCCATTCGAAAAGATTTCTCAAACATATCGGTAGTAGAACCATTGCAAAAACCAATTCCCAGTCTTAAAACTGTACGATTTACCCTTTTTGTTATAAATACAAAGATACAGAATTTATTCCTATTAGTAACTTGCAAAATGCAATTGTGTTTAGTTTGTACCTACAGGTCTCAAGCAAGTTTGTACATATCTATTTTTATTGCTAGATAGTCTCAGAGAAAGTTATGTTATAAAAAATCTACTACCCGTTGAGGAAGGATTTTTTCTCTTTTCAGCTCCGAATCTGATGTACTTATGCCAGGAATAATGAAGAAGAAGGGTGCATTTCATTATTAAGTTTTCCTCCTACCTTTATTCTTTTTATATATACATTTGCAAAGCTCAATTTGAAGTATTGAAACTGTACAATCTATCATTTGTAAACTTTCCCGTCATCTCTCTTAATGTTGTATAACATCCATAAAGTGATGTATACTTTGTTGAAACTATACCTTGTGGTAGCAGATTAATTGTTTAACACTTTTATAATCATTTTCATGCATGTAACATCAGTTTTGGTGAAATTTTTCCTCCAACTGACATATGTATAAAATGATACATCATGTAAATTGAACATTAAGAATGCTTTCCTTTCCAATAACATATGAAATACTCTTGTATACATCTTTTCCTTCCTTTATTTCATATGATTTAGGCCTAATTAGCATCCGATTCCTAAAAGATGCTATTATATCATAACCTTGGATCTACGTTGAAAATGTGAAATGTCAATTTAGATCCTGAAACATAATAAACCATACACATATATGAAAATGTCTTTATTGTAACTAAAATAACATTATTTGAATACTTTGAAAGGCTTGTACTATGAATTTGAACTAATTATAAGTGAATCCAATGTTCGTGGTGCTACATAACTCTGGACGATGCCACGTGTATAGTAGAATATGACAGATATCTTGTTATTTTCCTCGAAAATTTATTGTACCCTTCTCGTAGATGATGTAGATACCTTTCCAAATCGTTTTTGTGTTTCTTTCAATCCTTATGAACTTTAATTTGTTCAAGAATATGTGTGTAGGTTAAACGTTGATAAATGATTTGTATCTTCATATCTAAAATCAAATATGTTAGCGCTATTGTTAAACATTGCTTAGACTTACCTTTAGAGAGTTTTTTGATAGATGAGGACCCCGATTTATATCATATTCAAGTACTTTTGAACGGAAACATGATGTTTACGATATACATCTGACAGTTGGTTAATATGTTGAGACATCGAAGTGTGAGACCATAGAGGTCTGTTCGTGCTCATTTTAATGGAATTCACGTCCGTAGATCTGATTTCAGTGGGCCCCAATAGTCTATAGATGTAGAAATGTACTTGTAGCCCTAGGAAGGATATCTTCGTCCATGGACCATTTTGGACACTTATACGCCGTATACAGCTTTTATTATTGCTTATACTTCATTTCATCATACAAACACCCCCGAAATTGATCATTTTCGTAAATTATCATCTAGATTGTCGTCAAACGACGTCGAATCTTTACGATTTATTTTAAGGTACTTAGCGGCATTTTTAGGGGTGCCAAAAACAACCACCAAAGTTCACCCGGAGTAAATCGATGACGATCTTTCCGATGGTGAATTTTAATTGAACGTAGAGTCTTTACTTTTCGATAAAAAAATTCCTCCAAGATAATTTTAAATATGGCCGACAAAAATTGGTACCGAATGGATTTGAATAAAAATATCCCCAAATTTTGCGTCAAATTAATTAATTTGAAGTTTCTGAAAGTACGAAATTTCGCAATTTTATACGAACGTGGAAACACACACAAGTCTTTAGCGCTTGAGGCTCCGGGATTTTCACTTGGCCTATCGAAATTAGAAGGTTCGAATTGTATAAAAACACAATTGCATGAAGGCCAGATGTCCTACGTAATTAGTTACGAACGGAAACATTTTGACAAATGCCTCGAGGAGATCGCTACGCTTCAGTTAGAGTTTATACATTTTACCTTGGTCTTGTTAATTTGGGGCCGTTTCTTGCCCCGTGCGAGCGGCGCCAGTTGTAATAAAGTCTTTTTTGCTATGGGCCGCTAGCTTTTACCCGCTTCGCGTATATTTTAGTAGCTAGAAAATTCCCTTTGGTGCTTCGCACGTCAGACGTGCATAGCTGAGACTTGACACTACCCGTTTCTATTTTAATTAAATTTTCCTATTCAAACGACATTTTGGGGCCCGAAAATGTGCCTAAGCAACGGCCCCGATGGAAATCTAACGACATGGAGCGAAAAGGGCACGCGAAAAGTGGTCGTAAAACCGTATTAGGTACCGAAAGTTTTCACTTTTCTAACTGGCCAGCTACGCGCTCCTCACGTGAACGTCATTCGATTTACGGAAAATTAACTATTTCAAAAGAGTTTTCGACCCGGTTCGGGGCTATCACGACCTTTTAAAAGGTTCAAAGTTTACATTTCGATCATATTACAGGCTCGCTCTGCTCGCCTCATTTAGCTTGTCCGGTCCAAAGTTGACGGTGAAAATCGCATATTCCTAGTTACATTTTTAGTAACTTTGACACCAACCTAATAAGCCGCTTATTCTAATACCGACTAGTTGATTTTACGGGCTACGCCCCGCTGACCAAGGCCCGCTGACGTACAGTTGTTTTCATGTGCAACGCCTTTTCGAGGGTTTAGTCGGATAGTGCGTGGTAACCTTTATGTGAGGCGTATGGGCACCTTTAGGTTGTCACTTGGACAAACGTCAACTTGACAGTTGTAGGTTACATAGATATAATGCAAGGAACAACTGAGTAAATGGGAGTATTTCATTATTGAATTTTAATCCTACTATACCTCTTTCTTTTATGGAGTAACAACATTACTATTCAAGTAATCGAAGGAGATGACCCCACCCCCTTTTGGATGTGACTTATCATTTGGAAAAGTTTCCCAGTAAAAAAAGTACCTAAATAGAACCAGTATGTAGGAGGGTATTCCTTCTTATAATGTTAATTAATAAATATTGTGCCAATTTGAAATTATGTATTTTCTCAACATGCTACCTACAATTGACTTCTATTTTTTCATAGCTCAAACAGCTATTCATACTATTTTCAATCCAAATTACATTCTCTGAGGAATGAGAAGAAGCTATTTTATAAAAAATCTATAAGCCGTTGAAGAAACCTGAGCGTTTTGTCTATCTGAAGCAGAATGACATTCTCTTTTGAGCTACCTTAAGGATACACCTTCTTAGTATACCATTCGAAAAGATTTCTCAAACATATCGGTAGTAGAACCATTGTAAAAACCAATTCCCAGTCTTAAAACTGTTCGATTTACCCTTTTTGTTATAAATACAAAGATACAGAATTTATTCCTATTAGTAACTTGCAAAATGCAATTGTGTTTCGTTTGTACCTACAGGTCTCAAGCAAGTTTGTACATATCTATTTTTATTGCTAGATAGTCTCAGAGAAAGTTATGTTATAAAAAATCTACTACCCGTTGAGGAAGGATTTTTTCTCTTTTCAGCTCCGAATCTGATGTACTTATGCCAGGAATAATGAAGAAGAAGGGTGCATTTCATTATTAAGTTTTCCTCCTACCTTTATTCTTTTTATATATACATTTGCAAAGCTCAATTTGAAGTATTGAAACTGTACAATCTATCATTTGTAAACTTTCCCGTCATCTCTCTTAATGTTGTATAACATCCATAAAGTGATGTATACTTTGTTGAAAGTATACCTTGTGGTAGCAGATTAATTGTTTAACACTTTTATAATCATTTTCATGCATGTAACATCAGTTTTGGTGAAATTTTTCCTCCAACTGACATATGTATAAAATGATACATCATGTAAATTGAACATTAAGAATGCTTTCCTTTCCAATAACATATGAAATACTCTTGTATACATCTTTTCCTTCCTTTATTTCATATGATTTAGGCCTAATTAGCATCCGATTCCTAAAAGATGCTATTATATCATAACCTTGGATCTACGTTGAAAATGTGAAATGTCAATTTAGATCCTGAAACATAATAAACCATACACATATATGAAAATGTCTTTATTGTAACTAAAATAACATTATTTGAATACTTTGAAAGGCTTGTACTATGAATTTGAACTAATTATAAGTGAATCCAATGTTCGTGGTGCTACATAACTCTGGACGATGCCACGTGTATAGTAGAATATGACAGATATCTTGTTATTTTCCTCGAAAATTTATTGTACCCTTCTCGTAGATGATGTAGATACCTTTCCAAATCGTTTTTGTGTTTCTTTCAATCCTTATGAACTTTAATTTGTTCAAGAATATGTGTGTAGGTTAAACGTTGATAAATGATTTGTATCTTCATATCTAAAATCAAATATGTTAGCGCTATTGTTAAACATTGCTTAGACTTACCTTTAGAGAGTTTTTTGATAGATGAGGACCCCGATTTATATCATATTCAAGTACTTTTGAACGGAAACATGATGTTTACGATATACATCTGACAGTTGGTTAATATGTTGAGACATCGAAGTGTGAGACCATAGAGGTCTGTTCGGGCTCATTTTAATGGAATTCACGTCCGTAGATCTGATTTCAGTGGGCCCCAATAGTCTATAGATGTAGAAATGTACTTGTAGCCCTAGGAAGGATATCTTCGTCCATGGACCATTTTGGACACTTATACGCCGTATACAGCTTTTATTATTGCTTATACTTCATTTCATCATACAAACACCCCCGAAATTGATCATTTTCGTAAATTATCATCTAGATTGTCGTCAAACGACGTCGAATCTTTACGATTTATTTTAAGGTACTTAGCGGCATTTTTAGGGGTGCCAAAAACAACCACCAAAGTTCACCCGGAGTAAATCGATGACGATCTTTCCGATGGTGAATTTTAATTGAACGTAGAGGCTTTACTTTTCGATAAAAAAATTCCTCCAAGATAATTTTAAATATGGCCGACAAAAATTGGTACCGAATGGATTTGAATAAAAATATCCCCAAATCTTGTGTCAAATTAATTAATTTGAAGTTTCTGAAATTGCGAAATTTCGCAATTTTATACGAACGTGGAAACACACACATGTCTTTGGCGCGTGAGGCTCCGGGATTTTCACTTGGCCTATCGAAATTAGAAGGTTCGAATTGTATAAAAACACAATTGCATGAAGGCCAGATGTCCTACGTAATTAGTTACGAACGGAAACATTTTGACAAATGCCTCGAGGAGATCGCTACGCTTCAGTTAGAGCTTATACATTTTACCTTGGTCTTGTTAATTTGGGGCCGTTTCTTGCCCCGTGCGAGCGGCGCCAGTTGTAATAAAGTCTTTTTTGCTATGGGCCGCTAGCTTTTACCCGCTTCGCGTATATTTTAGTAGCTAGAAAATTCCCTTTGGTGCTTCGCACGTCAGACGTGCATAGCTGAGACTTGACACTACCCGTTTCTATTTTAATTAAATTTTCCTATTCAAACGATATTTTGGGGCCCGAAAATGTGCCTAAGCAACGGCCCCGATGGAAATCTAACGACATGGAGCGAAAAGGGCACGCGAAAAGTGGTCGTAAAACCGTATTAGGTACCGAAAGTTTTCACTTTTCTAACTGGCCAGCTACGCGCTCCTCACGTGAATGTCATTCGATTTACGGAAAATTAACTATTTCAAAAGAGTTTTCGACCCGGTTCGGGGCTATCACGACCTTTTAAAAGGTTCAAAGTTTACATTTCGATCATATTACAGGCTCGCTCTGCTCGCCTCATTTAGCTTGTCCGGTCCAAAGTTGACGGTGAAAATCGCATATTCCTAGTTAGATTTTTAGTAACTTTGACACCAACCTAATAAGCCGCTTATTCTAATACCGACTAGTTGATTTTACGGGCTACGCCCCGCTGTGCTACGCCCCGCTAAGTTACGCCCCGCTGACGTACAGTTGTTTTCATGTGCAACGCCTTTTTGAGGGTTTAGTCGGATAGTGCGTGGTAACCTTTATGTGAGGTGTATGGGCACCTTTAGGTTGTCACTTGGACAAACGTCAACTTGACAGTTGTAGGTTACATAGATAAAATGCAAGGAACAACTGAGTAAATGGGAGTATTTCGTTATTGAATTTCAATCCTACTATACCTCTTTCTTTTATGGAGTAACAACATTACTATTCAAGTAATCGAAGGAGATGACCCCACCCCCTTTTGGATGTGACTTATCATTCGGAAAAGTTTCCCAGTAAAAAAAGTACCTAAATAGAACCAGTATGTAGGAGGGTATTCCTTCTTATAATGTTAATTAATAAATATTGTGCCAATTTGAAATTATGTATTTTCTCAACATGCTACCTACAATTGACTTCTATTTGTACATAGCTAAAACGCTATTCACACTATTTTGAATTCAAATTAGTCTCTGAGGAATGAGAAGAAGCTATTTTATAAAAAAATCTATAAGCCGTTGAAGAAACCTGAGCATTTTGTCTATCTGAAGCAGAATGACATTCTCTTTTGAGCTACCTCAAGGATACACCTTCTTAGTAGTATGCCATTCGAAAAGATTTCTCAAACATATCGGTAGTAGAACCATTGCAAAAACCAATTCCCAGTCTTAAAACTGTACGATTTACCCTTTTTGTTATAAATACAAAGATACAGAATTTATTCCTATTAGTAACTTGCAAAATGCAATTGTGTTTAGTTTGTACCTACAGGTCTCAAGCAAGTTTGTACATATCTATTTTTATTGCTAGATAGTCTCAGAGAAAGTTATGTTATAAAAAATCTACTACCCGTTGAGGAAGGATTTTTTCTCTTTTCAGCTCCGAATCTGATGTACTTATGCCAGGAATAATGAAGAAGAAGGGTGCATTTCATTATTAAGTTTTCCTCCTACCTTTATTCTTTTTATATATACATTTGCAAAGCTCAATTTGAAGTATTGAAACTGTACAATCTATCATTTGTAAACTTTCCCGTCATCTCTCTTAATGTTGTATAACATCCATAAAGTGATGTATACTTTGTTGAAACTATACCTTGTGGTAGCAGATTAATTGTTTAACACTTTTATAATCATTTTCATGCATGTAACATCAGTTTTGGTGAAATTTTTCCTCCAACTGACATATGTATAAAATGATACATCATGTAAATTGAACATTAAGAATGCTTTCCTTTCCAATAACATATGAAATACTCTTGTATACATCTTTTCCTTCCTTTATTTCATATGATTTAGGCCTAATTAGCATCCGATTCCTAAAAGATGCTATTATATCATAACCTTGGATCTACGTTGAAAATGTGAAATGTCAATTTAGATCCTGAAACATAATAAACCATACACATATATGAAAATGTCTTTATTGTAACTAAAATAACATTATTTGAATACTTTGAAAGGCTTGTACTATGAATTTGAACTAATTATAAGTGAATCCAATGTTCGTGGTGCTACATAACTCTGGACGATGCCACGTGTATAGTAGAATATGACAGATATCTTGTTATTTTCCTCGAAAATTTATTGTACCCTTCTCGTAGATGATGTAGATACCTTTCCAAATCGTTTTTGTGTTTCTTTCAATCCTTATGAACTTTAATTTGTTCAAGAATATGTGTGTAGGTTAAACGTTGATAAATGATTTGTATCTTCATATCTAAAATCAAATATGTTAGCGCTATTGTTAAACATTGCTTAGACTTACCTTTAGAGAGTTTTTTGATAGATGAGGACCCCGATTTATATCATATTCAAGTACTTTTGAACGGAAACATGATGTTTACGATATACATCTGACAGTTGGTTAATATGTTGAGACATCGAAGTGTGAGACCATAGAGGTCTGTTCGTGCTCATTTTAATGGAATTCACGTCCGTAGATCTGATTTCAGTGGGCCCCAATAGTCTATAGATGTAGAAATGTACTTGTAGCCCTAGGAAGGATATCTTCGTCCATGGACCATTTTGGACACTTATACGCCGTATACAGCTTTTATTATTGCTTATACTTCATTTCATCATACAAACACCCCCGAAATTGATCATTTTCGTAAATTATCATCTAGATTGTCGTCAAACGACGTCGAATCTTTACGATTTATTTTAAGGTACTTAGCGGCATTTTTAGGGGTGCCAAAAACAACCACCAAAGTTCACCCGGAGTAAATCGATGACGATCTTTCCGATGGTGAATTTTAATTGAACGTAGAGTCTTTACTTTTCGATAAAAAAATTCCTCCAAGATAATTTTAAATATGGCCGACAAAAATTGGTACCGAATGGATTTGAATAAAAATATCCCCAAATTTTGCGTCAAATTAATTAATTTGAAGTTTCTGAAAGTACGAAATTTCGCAATTTTATACGAACGTGGAAACACACACAAGTCTTTAGCGCGTGAGGCTCCGGGATTTTCACGTGGCTCATCGAAATTAGAAGGTTCGAATTGTATAAAAACACAATTGCATGAAGGCCAGATGTCCTATGTAATGAGCTACGAACGAAATGATTTTGACATATGCCTCGAGGAGCTCGCTACGCTTCAGTTAGAGTTCATACATTTTACCTCGGTCTTGTTAATTTGGGGCCGTTTCTTGCCCCGTGCGAGCGGCGCCAGTTGTAATAAAGTCTTTTTTGCTATGGGCCGCTAGCTTTTACCCGCTTCGCGTATATTTTAGTAGCTAGAAAATTCCCTTTGGTGCTTCGCACGTCAGACGTGCATAGCTGAGACCTGAGAGTACCTGTTATTATTTTAATTAAATTTTCGTATTTGAAAGACATTTTGGGGCCCGAAAATGTGCCTAAGCAACGGCCCCGATGAAAATCTAACGACATGGAGCGAAAAGGGCACGCGAAAAGTGGTCGTAAAACCGTATTAGGTACCGAAAGTTTTCACTTTTCTAACTGGCCAGCTACGGGCTCCTCACGTGAACGTCATTCGATTTACGGAAAATTAACTATTTCAAAACAGTTTTCGACCCGGTTCGGGGCTATCACGACCTTTTAAAAGGTTCAAAGTTTACATTTCGATCATATTACAGGCTCGCTCTGCTCGCCTCGTTTAGCTTGTCGGGTCCAAAGTTGACGGTGAAAATCGCATATTCCTAGTTAGATTTTTAGTAACTTTGACACCAACCTAATAAGCCGCTTATTCTAATACCGACTAGTTGATTTTACGGGCTACGCCCCGCTAAGATGCAGTTTTTTATGTGCAACGCCTTTGTAAGGGTTTAGTCGGATGGTGCGTGGTAACCTTTATGTGAGGCGTACGGGCACCTTTAGGTTGTCACTTGGACAAACGTCAACTTGACAGTTGTAGGTTACATAGATATAATGCAAGGAACAACTGAGTAAATGGGAGTATTTCATTATTGAATTTTAATTCTACTATACCTCTTTCTTTTATGGAGTAACAACATTACTATTCAAGTAATCGAAGGAGATGACCCCACCCCCTTTTGGATGTGACTTATCATTTGGAAAAGTTTCCCAGTAAAAAAAGTACCTAAATAGAACCAGTATGTAGGAGGGTATTCCTTCTTATAATGTTAATTAATAAATATTGTGCCAATTTGAAATTATGTATTTTCTCAACATGCTACCTACAATTGACTTCTATTTGTTCATAGCTCAAACAGCTATTCACACTATTTTCAATCCAAATTACATTCTCTGAGGAATGAGAAGAAGCTATTTTATAAAAAAATCTATAAGCCGTTGAAGAAACCTGAGCATTTTGTCTGTCTGAAGCAGAATGACATTCTCTTTTGAGCTACCTCAAGGATACACCTTCTTAGTATACCATTCGAAAAGATTTCTCAAACATATCGGTAGTAGAACCATTGTAAAAACCAATTCCCAGTCTTAAAACTGTTCGATTTACCCTTTTTGTTATAAATACAAAGATACAGAATTTATTCCTATTAGTAACTTGCAAAATGCAATTGTGTTTCGTTTGTACCTACAGGTCTCAAGCAAGTTTGTACATATCTATTTTTATTGCTAGATAGTCTCAGAGAAAGTTATGTTATAAAAAATCTACTACCCGTTGAGGAAGGATTTTTTCTCTTTTCAGCTCCGAATCTGATGTACTTATGCCAGGAATAATGAAGAAGAACGGTGCATTTCATTATTAAGTTTTCCTCCTACCTTTATTCTTTTTATATATACATTTGCAAAGCTCAATTTGAAGTATTGAAACTGTACAATCTATCATTTGTAAACTTTCCCGTCATCTCTCTTAATGTTGTATAACATCCATAAAGTGATGTATACTTTGTTGAAACTATACCTTGTGGTAGCAGATTAATTGTTTAACACTTTTATAATCATTTTCATGCATGTAACATCAGTTTTGGTGAAATTTTTCCTCCAACTGACATATGTATAAAATGATACATCATGTAAATTGAACATTAAGAATGCTTTCCTTTCCAATAACATATGAAATACTCTTGTATACATCTTTTCCTTCCTTTATTTCATATGATTTAGGCCTAATTAGCATCCGATTCCTAAAAGATGCTATTATATCATAACCTTGGATCTACGTTGAAAATGTGAAATGTCAATTTAGATCCTGAAACATAATAAACCATACACATATATGAAAATGTCTTTATTGTAACTAAAATAACATTATTTGAATACTTTGAAAGGCTTGTACTATGAATTTGAACTGATTATGAGTGAATCCAATGTTCGTGGTGCTACATAACTCTGGACGATGCCACGTGTATAGTAGAATATGACAGATATCTTGTTATTTTCCTCGAAAATTTATTGTACCCTTCTCGTAGATGATGTAGATACCTTTCCAAATCGTTTTTGTGTTTCTTTCAATCCTTATAAACTTTAATTTGTTCAAGAATATGTGTGTAGGTTAAACGTTGATGTATTTATTATTCATGTCTTCATATCTAAAATCAAATATGTTAGCGCTATTGTTAAACATTGCTTAGACTTACCTTTAGAGAGTTTTTTGATAGATGAGGACCCCGATTTATATCATATTCAAGTACTTTTGAACGGAAACATGATGTTTACGATATACATCTGACAGTTGGTTAATATGTTGAGACATCGAAGTGTGAGACCATAGAGGTCTGTTCGGGCTCATTTTAATGGAATTCACGTCCGTAGATCTGATTTCAGTGGGCCCCAATAGTCTATAGATGTAGAAATGTACTTGTAGCCCTAGGAAGGATATCTTCGTCCATGGACCATTTTGGACACTTATACGCCGTATACAGCTTTTATTATTGCTTATACTTCATTTCATCATACAAACACCCCCGAAATTGATCATTTTCGTAAATTATCATCTAGATTGTCGTCAAACGACGTCGAATCTTTACGATTTATTTTAAGGTACTTAGCGGCATTTTTAGGGGTGCCAAAAACAACCACCAAAGTTCACCCGGAGTAAATCGATGACGATCTTTCCGATGGTGAATTTTAATTGAACGTAGAGTCTTTACTTTTCGATAAAAAAATTCCTCCAAGATAATTTTAAATATGGCCGACAAAAATTGGTACCGAATGGATTTGAATAAAAATATCCCCAAATTTTGCGTCAAATTAATTAATTTGAAGTTTCTGAAAGTACGAAATTTCGCAATTTTATACGAACGTGGAAACACACACAAGTCTTTAGCGCGTGAGGCTCCGGGATTTTCACGTGGCTCATCGAAATTAGAAGGTTCGAATTGTATAAAAACACAATTGCATGAAGGCCAGATGTCCTATGTAATGAGCTACGAACGAAATGATTTTGACATATGCCTCGAGGAGCTCGCTACGCTTCAGTTAGAGTTCATACATTTTACCTCGGTCTTGTTAATTTGAGGCCATTTCTTGTCCCGTGCGAGCGGCGCCAGTTGTAATAAAGTCTTTTTTGCTATGGGCCGCTAGCTTTTACCCGCTTCGCGTATATTTTGGTAGCTAGAAAATTCCCTTTGGTGCTTCGCACGTCAGACGTGCATAGCTGAGACCTGAGAGTACCTGTTTCTATTTTAATTAAATTTTCGTATTTAAAAGACATTTTGGGGCCCGAAAATGTGCCTAAGCAACGGCCCCGATGAAAATCTAATGACATGGAGCGAAAAGGGCACGCGAAAAGTGGTCGTAAAACCGTATTAGGTACCGAAAGTTTTCACTTTTCTAACTGGCCAGCTACGGGCTCCTCACGTGAACGTCATTCGATTTACGGAAAATTAACTATTTCAAAACAGTTTTCGACCCGGTTCGGGGCTATCACGACCTTTTAAAAGGTTCAAAGTTTACATTTCGATCATATTCCAGGCTCGCTCTGCTCGCCTCATTTAGCTTGTCCGGTCCAAAATTGACGGTGAAAATCGCATATTCCTAGTTACATTTTTAGTAACTTCAACACCAACCTAATAAGCCGCTTATTCTAATACCGACTAGTTGATTTTACGGGCTACGCCCCGCTAAGATGCAGTTTTTTATGTGCAACGCCTTTGTAAGGGTTTAGTCGGATGGTGCGTGGTAACCTTTATGTGAGGCGTACGGGCACCTTTAGGTTGTCACTTGGACAAACGTCAACTTGACAGTTGTAGGTTACATAGATATAATGCAAGGAACAACTGAGTAAATGGGAGTATTTCATTATTGAATTTTAATTCTACTATACCTCTTTCTTTTATGGAGTAACAACATTACTATTCAAGTAATCGAAGGAGATGACCCCACCCCCTTTTGGATGTGACTTATCATTTGGAAAAGTTTCCCAGTAAAAAAAGTACCTAAATAGAACCAGTATGTAGGAGGGTATTCCTTCTTATAATGTTAATTAATAAATATTGTGCCAATTTGAAATTATGTATTTTCTCAACATGCTACCTACAATTGACTTCTATTTGTTCATAGCTCAAACAGCTATTCACACTATTTTCAATCCAAATTACATTCTCTGAGGAATGAGAAGAAGCTATTTTATAAAAAAATCTATAAGCCGTTGAAGAAACCTGAGCATTTTGTCTGTCTGAAGCAGAATGACATTCTCTTTTGAGCTACCTCAAGGATACACCTTCTTAGTATACCATTCGAAAAGATTTCTCAAACATATCGGTAGTAGAACCATTGTAAAAACCAATTCCCAGTCTTAAAACTGTTCGATTTACCCTTTTTGTTATAAATACAAAGATACAGAATTTATTCCTATTAGTAACTTGCAAAATGCAATTGTGTTTCGTTTGTACCTACAGGTCTCAAGCAAGTTTGTACATATCTATTTTTATTGCTAGATAGTCTCAGAGAAAGTTATGTTATAAAAAATCTACTACCCGTTGAGGAAGGATTTTTTCTCTTTTCAGCTCCGAATCTGATGTACTTATGCCAGGAATAATGAAGAAGAACGGTGCATTTCATTATTAAGTTTTCCTCCTACCTTTATTCTTTTTATATATACATTTGCAAAGCTCAATTTGAAGTATTGAAACTGTACAATCTATCATTTGTAAACTTTCCCGTCATCTCTCTTAATGTTGTATAACATCCATAAAGTGATGTATACTTTGTTGAAACTATACCTTGTGGTAGCAGATTAATTGTTTAACACTTTTATAATCATTTTCATGCATGTAACATCAGTTTTGGTGAAATTTTTCCTCCAACTGACATATGTATAAAATGATACATCATGTAAATTGAACATTAAGAATGCTTTCCTTTCCAATAACATATGAAATACTCTTGTATACATCTTTTCCTTCCTTTATTTCATATGATTTAGGCCTAATTAGCATCCGATTCCTAAAAGATGCTATTATATCATAACCTTGGATCTACGTTGAAAATGTGAAATGTCAATTTAGATCCTGAAACATAATAAACCATACACATATATGAAAATGTCTTTATTGTAACTAAAATAACATTATTTGAATACTTTGAAAGGCTTGTACTATGAATTTGAACTGATTATGAGTGAATCCAATGTTCGTGGTGCTACATAACTCTGGACGATGCCACGTGTATAGTAGAATATGACAGATATCTTGTTATTTTCCTCGAAAATTTATTGTACCCTTCTCGTAGATGATGTAGATACCTTTCCAAATCGTTTTTGTGTTTCTTTCAATCCTTATAAACTTTAATTTGTTCAAGAATATGTGTGTAGGTTAAACGTTGATGTATTTATTATTCATGTCTTCATATCTAAAATCAAATATGTTAGCGCTATTGTTAAACATTGCTTAGACTTACCTTTAGAGAGTTTTTTGATAGATGAGGACCCCGATTTATATCATATTCAAGTACTTTTGAACGGAAACATGATGTTTACGATATACATCTGACAGTTGGTTAATATGTTGAGACATCGAAGTGTGAGACCATAGAGGTCTGTTCGGGCTCATTTTAATGGAATTCACGTCCGTAGATCTGATTTCAGTGGGCCCCAATAGTCTATAGATGTAGAAATGTACTTGTAGCCCTAGGAAGGATATCTTCGTCCATGGACCATTTTGGACACTTATACGCCGTATACAGCTTTTATTATTGCTTATACTTCATTTCATCATACAAACACCCCCGAAATTGATCATTTTCGTAAATTATCATCTAGATTGTCGTCAAACGACGTCGAATCTTTACGATTTATTTTAAGGTACTTAGCGGCATTTTTAGGGGTGCCAAAAACAACCACCAAAGTTCACCCGGAGTAAATCGATGACGATCTTTCCGATGGTGAATTTTAATTGAACGTAGAGTCTTTACTTTTCGATAAAAAAATTCCTCCAAGATAATTTTAAATATGGCCGACAAAAATTGGTACCGAATGGATTTGAATAAAAATATCCCCAAATTTTGCGTCAAATTAATTAATTTGAAGTTTCTGAAAGTACGAAATTTCGCAATTTTATACGAACGTGGAAACACACACAAGTCTTTAGCGCGTGAGGCTCCGGGATTTTCACGTGGCTCATCGAAATTAGAAGGTTCGAATTGTATAAAAACACAATTGCATGAAGGCCAGATGTCCTATGTAATGAGCTACGAACGAAATGATTTTGACATATGCCTCGAGGAGCTCGCTACGCTTCAGTTAGAGTTCATACATTTTACCTCGGTCTTGTTAATTTGAGGCCATTTCTTGTCCCGTGCGAGCGGCGCCAGTTGTAATAAAGTCTTTTTTGCTATGGGCCGCTAGCTTTTACCCGCTTCGCGTATATTTTGGTAGCTAGAAAATTCCCTTTGGTGCTTCGCACGTCAGACGTGCATAGCTGAGACCTGAGAGTACCTGTTTCTATTTTAATTAAATTTTCGTATTTAAAAGACAATTTGGGGCCCGAAAATGTGCCTAAGCAACGGCCCCGATGAAAATCTAATGACATGGAGCGAAAAGGGCACGCGAAAAGTGGTCGTAAAACCGTATTAGGTACCGAAAGTTTTCACTTTTCTAACTGGCCAGCTACGGGCTCCTCACGTGAACGTCATTCGATTTACGGAAAATTAACTATTTCAAAAGAGTTTTCGACCCGGTTCGGGGCTATCACGACCTTTTAAAAGGTTCAAAGTTTACATTTCGATCATATTACAGGCTCGCTCTGCTCGCCTCATTTAGCTTGTCCGGTCCAAAGTTGACGATGAAAATCGCATATTCCTAGTTACTTTTCTAGTAACTTGCACACCAACCTAATAAGCCGCTTATTCTAATACCGACTAGTTGATTTTACGGGCTACGCCCCGCTGTTGACAGTTTCTTATGTGCAACGCCTTTTCGAGGGTTAAGTCGGATAGTGCGTGGTAACCTTTATGTGAGGCGTACGGTTACCTTTAGGTTGTCACTTGGACAAACGTCAACTTGACAGTTGTAGGTTACATAGATATAATGCAAGGAACAACTGAGTAAATGGGAGTATTTCATTATTGAATTTTAATCCTACTATACCTCTTTCTTTTATGGAGTAACAACATTACTATTCATGTAATCGAAGGAGATGACCCCACCCCCTTTTGGATGTGACTTATCATTTGGAAAAGTTTCCCAGTAAAAAAGTACCTAAATAGAACCAGTATGTAGGAGGGTATTCCTTCTTATAATGTTAATTAATAAATATTGTGCCAATTTGAAATTATGTATTTTCTCAACATGCTACCTACAATTGACTTCTATTTGTTCATAGCTCAAACAGCTATTCACACTATTTTCAATCCAAATTACATTCTCTGAGGAATGAGAAGAAGCTATTTTATAAAAAAATCTATAAGCCGTTGAAGAAACCTGAGCATTTTGTCTGTCTGAAGCAGAATGACATTCTCTTTTGAGCTACCTCAAGGATACACCTTCTTAGTATACCATTCGAAAAGATTGCTCAAACATATCGGTAGTAGAACCATTGTAAAAACCAATTCCCAGTCTTAAAACTGTTCGATTTACCCTTTTTGTTATAAATACAAAGATACAGAATTTATTCCTATTAGTAACTTGCAAAATGCAATTGTGTTTCGTTTGTACCTGCAGGTCTCAAGCAAGTTTGTACATATCTATTTTTATTGGTAGATAGTCTCAGAGAAAGTTATGTTATAAAAAATCTACTACCCGTTGAGTAAGCATTTTTTCTCTTTCCAGCTCGAATCTGATATACTTATGCCAGGAATAATGAAGAAAAAGGGTGCATTTCATTATTAAGTTTTCCTCCTACCTTTATTCTTTTCATATATACATTTGCAAAGCTCAATTTAATGTATCGAAACTGTACAATCTATCATTTGTAAACTTTCCCGTCATCTCTCTTAATGTTGTATAACATCCATAAAGTGATGTATACTTTGTTGAAACTATACCTTGTGGTAGCAGATTAATTGTTTAACACTTTTATAATCATTTTCATGCATGTAACATCAGTTTTGGTGAAATTTTTCCACCAACTGACATATGTATAAAATGATACATCATGTAAATTGAACATTAAGAATGCTTTCCTTTCCAATAACATATGAAATACTCTTGTATACATCTTTTCCTTCCTTTATTTCATATGATTTAGGCCTAATTAGCATCCGATTCCTAAAAGATGCTATTATATCATAACCTTGGATCTACGTTGGAAATGTGAAATGACAATTTAGATCCTGAAACATAATAAACCATACACATATATGAAAATGTCTTTATTGTAACTAAAATAACATTATTTGAATAATTTGAAAGGCTTGTACTATGAATTTGAACTAATTATGAGTGAATCCAATGTTCGTGGTGCTACATAACTCTGGACGATGCCACGTGTATAGTAGAATATGACAGATATCTTGTTATTTTCCTCGAAAATTTATTGTACCCTTCTCGTAGATGATGTAGATACCTTTCCAAATCGTTTTTGTGTTTGTTTCAATCTCTATAAACTTTAATTTGTTCAAGAATATGTGTGTAGGTTAAACGTTGATAAATGATTCATATCTTCATATCTAAAATCAAATATGTTAGCGCTATTGTTAAACATTGGTTAGACTTACCTTTAGAGAGTTTTTTGATAGATGAGGACCCCGATTTATATCATATTCAAGTACTTTTGAACGGAAACATGATGTTTACGATATACATCTGACAGTTGGTTAATATGTTGAGACATCGAAGTGTGAGACCATAGAGGTCTGTTCGGGCTCATTTTAATGGAATTCACGTCCGTAGATCTGATTTCAGTGGGCCCCAATAGTCTATAGATGTAGAAATGTACTTGTAGCCCTAGGAAGGATATCTTCGTCCATGGACCATTTTGGACACTTATACGCCGTATACAGCTTTTATTATTGCTTATACTTCATTTCATCATACAAACACCCCCGAAATTGATCATTTTCGTAAATTATCATCTAGATTGTCGTCAAACGACGTCGAATCTTTACGATTTATTTTAAGGTACTTAGCGGCATTTTTAGGGGTGCCAAAAACAACCACCAAAGTTCACCCGGAGTAAATCGATGACGATCTTTCCGATGGTGAATTTTAATTGAACGTAGAGGCTTTACTTTTCGATAAAAAAATTCCTCCAAGATAATTTTAAATATGGCCGACAAAAATTGGTACCGAATGGATTTGAATAAAAATATCCCCAAATCTTGTGTCAAATTAATTAATTTGAAGTTTCTGAAATTGCGAAATTTCGCAATTTTATACGAACGTGGAAACACACACAACTCTTTAGCGCGTGAGGCTCCGGGATTTTCACTTGGTCTATCGAAATTAGAAGGTTCGAATTGTATAAAAACACAATTGCATGAAGGCCAGATGTCCTACGTAATTAGTTACGAACGGAAACATTTTGACAAATGCCTCGAGGAGCTCTCTACGTTTCAGTTAGAGTTTATACATTTTACCTCGGTCTTGTTAATTTGGGGCCGTTTCTTGCCCCGTGCGAGCGGCGCCAGTTGTAATAAAGTCTTTTTTGCTATGGGCCGCTAGCTTTTACCCGCTTCGCGTATATTTTAGTAGCTAGAAAATTCCCTTTGGTGCTTCGCACGTCAGACGTGCATAGCTGAGACCTGAGAGTACCTGTTTCTATTTGAATTAAATTTTCTTATTTAAAAGACATGTTGGGGCCCGAAAATGTGCCTAAGCAACGGCCCCGATGAAAATCTAACGACATGGAGTGAAAACGGCACGCGGAAAGCCCCCGGAAAGACGTTCTATGTTCCGAAAGTTTTCACATTTCCAACTCGCCAGCTACGCGCTCCTCACGTGAACGTCATTCGATTTACGGAAAATTAACTATTTCAAAACAGTTTTCGACCCGGTTCGGGGCTATCACGACCTTTTAAAAGGTTCAAAGTTTACGTTTCGATCATATTCCAGGCTCGCTCTGCTCGCCTCATTTAGCTTGTCGGGTCCAAAGTTGACGGTGAAAATCGCATATTCCTAGTTAGATTTTTAGTAACTTTGACACCAACCTAATAAGCCGCTTATTCTAATACCGACTAGTTGATTTTACGGGCTACGCCCCGCTGTTGACAGTTTCTTATGTGCAACGCCTTTTCGAGGGTTAAGTCGGATAGTGCGTGGTAACCTTTATGTGAGGCGTACGGTTACCTTTAGGTTGTCACTTGGACAAACGTCAACTTGACAGTTGTAGGTTACATAGATATAATGCAAGGAACAACTGAGTAAATGGGAGTATTTCATTATTGAATTTTAATCCTACTATACCTCTTTCTTTTATGGAGTAACAACATTACTATTCATGTAATCGAAGGAGATGACCCCACCCCCTTTTGGATGTGACTTATCATTTGGAAAAGTTTCCCAGTAAAAAAGTACCTAAATAGAACCAGTATGTAGGAGGGTATTCCTTCTTATAATGTTAATTAATAAATATTGTGCCAATTTGAAATTATGTATTTTCTCAACATGCTACCTACAATTGACTTCTATTTGTTCATAGCTCAAACAGCTATTCACACTATTTTCAATCCAAATTACATTCTCTGAGGAATGAGAAGAAGCTATTTTATAAAAAAATCTATAAGCCGTTGAAGAAACCTGAGCATTTTGTCTGTCTGAAGCAGAATGACATTCTCTTTTGAGCTACCTCAAGGATACACCTTCTTAGTATACCATTCGAAAAGATTGCTCAAACATATCGGTAGTAGAACCATTGTAAAAACCAATTCCCAGTCTTAAAACTGTTCGATTTACCCTTTTTGTTATAAATACAAAGATACAGAATTTATTCCTATTAGTAACTTGCAAAATGCAATTGTGTTTCGTTTGTACCTGCAGGTCTCAAGCAAGTTTGTACATATCTATTTTTATTGGTAGATAGTCTCAGAGAAAGTTATGTTATAAAAAATCTACTACCCGTTGAGTAAGCATTTTTTCTCTTTCCAGCTCGAATCTGATATACTTATGCCAGGAATAATGAAGAAAAAGGGTGCATTTCATTATTAAGTTTTCCTCCTACCTTTATTCTTTTCATATATACATTTGCAAAGCTCAATTTAATGTATCGAAACTGTACAATCTATCATTTGTAAACTTTCCCGTCATCTCTCTTAATGTTGTATAACATCCATAAAGTGATGTATACTTTGTTGAAACTATACCTTGTGGTAGCAGATTAATTGTTTAACACTTTTATAATCATTTTCATGCATGTAACATCAGTTTTGGTGAAATTTTTCCACCAACTGACATATGTATAAAATGATACATCATGTAAATTGAACATTAAGAATGCTTTCCTTTCCAATAACATATGAAATACTCTTGTATACATCTTTTCCTTCCTTTATTTCATATGATTTAGGCCTAATTAGCATCCGATTCCTAAAAGATGCTATTATATCATAACCTTGGATCTACGTTGGAAATGTGAAATGACAATTTAGATCCTGAAACATAATAAACCATACACATATATGAAAATGTCTTTATTGTAACTAAAATAACATTATTTGAATAATTTGAAAGGCTTGTACTATGAATTTGAACTAATTATGAGTGAATCCAATGTTCGTGGTGCTACATAACTCTGGACGATGCCACGTGTATAGTAGAATATGACAGATATCTTGTTATTTTCCTCGAAAATTTATTGTACCCTTCTCGTAGATGATGTAGATACCTTTCCAAATCGTTTTTGTGTTTGTTTCAATCTCTATAAACTTTAATTTGTTCAAGAATATGTGTGTAGGTTAAACGTTGATAAATGATTCATATCTTCATATCTAAAATCAAATATGTTAGCGCTATTGTTAAACATTGGTTAGACTTACCTTTAGAGAGTTTTTTGATAGATGAGGACCCCGATTTATATCATATTCAAGTACTTTTGAACGGAAACATGATGTTTACGATATACATCTGACAGTTGGTTAATATGTTGAGACATCGAAGTGTGAGACCATAGAGGTCTGTTCGGGCTCATTTTAATGGAATTCACGTCCGTAGATCTGATTTCAGTGGGCCCCAATAGTCTATAGATGTAGAAATGTACTTGTAGCCCTAGGAAGGATATCTTCGTCCATGGACCATTTTGGACACTTATACGCCGTATACAGCTTTTATTATTGCTTATACTTCATTTCATCATACAAACACCCCCGAAATTGATCATTTTCGTAAATTATCATCTAGATTGTCGTCAAACGACGTCGAATCTTTACGATTTATTTTAAGGTACTTAGCGGCATTTTTAGGGGTGCCAAAAACAACCACCAAAGTTCACCCGGAGTAAATCGATGACGATCTTTCCGATGGTGAATTTTAATTGAACGTAGAGGCTTTACTTTTCGATAAAAAAATTCCTCCAAGATAATTTTAAATATGGCCGACAAAAATTGGTACCGAATGGATTTGAATAAAAATATCCCCAAATCTTGTGTCAAATTAATTAATTTGAAGTTTCTGAAATTGCGAAATTTCGCAATTTTATACGAACGTGGAAACACACACAAGTCTTTAGCGCGTGAGGCTCCGGGATTTTCACTTGGTCTATCGAAATTAGAAGGTTCGAATTGTATAAAAACACAATTGCATGAAGGCCAGATGTCCTACGTAATTAGTTACGAACGGAAACATTTTGACAAATGCCTCGAGGAGATCGCTACGTTTCAGTTAGAGTTTATACATTTTACCTCGGTCTTGTTAATTTGGGGCCGTTTCTTGCCCCGTGCGAGCGGCGCCAGTTGTAATAAAGTCTTTTTTGCTATGGGCCGCTAGCTTTTACCCGCTTCGCGTATATTTTAGTAGCTAGAAAATTCCCTTTGGTGCTTCGCACGTCAGACGTGCATAGCTGAGACCTGAGAGTACCTGTTTCTATTTGAATTAAATTTTCTTATTTAAAAGACATGTTGGGGCCCGAAAATGTGCCTAAGCAACGGCCCCGATGAAAATCTAACGACATGGAGTGAAAACGGCACGCGGAAAGCCCCCGGAAAGACGTTCTATGTTCCGAAAGTTTTCACATTTCCAACTCGCCAGCTACGCGCTCCTCACGTGAACGTCATTCGATTTACGGAAAATTAACTATTTCAAAACAGTTTTCGACCCGGTTCGGGGCTATCACGACCTTTTAAAAGGTTCAAAGTTTACGTTTCGATCATATTCCAGGCTCGCTCTGCTCGCCTCATTTAGCTTGTCGGGTCCAAAGTTGACGGTGAAAATCGCATATTCCTAGTTACATTTTTAGTAACTTTGACACCAACCTAATAAGCCGCTTATTCTAATACCGACTAGTTGATTTTACGGGCTACGCCCCGCTGTGCTTCGCCCCGCTAAGTTACGCCCCGCTGACGTACAGTTGTTTTCATGTGCAACGCCTTTTTGAGGGTTTAGTCGGATAGTGCGTGGTAACCTTTATGTGAGGTGTATGGGCACCTTTAGGTTGTCACTTGGACAAACGTCAACTTGACAGTTGTAGGTTACATAGATAAAATGCAAGGAACAACTGAGTAAATGGGAGTATTTCGTTATTGAATTTTAATCCTACTATACCTCTTTCTTTTATGGAGTAACAACATTACTATTCAAGTAATCGAAGGAGATGACCCCACCCCCTTTTGGATGTGACTTATCATTCGGAAAAGTTTCCCAGTAAAAAAGTACCTAAATAGAACCAGTATGTAGGAGGGTATTCCTTCTTATAATGTTAATTAATAAATATTGTGCCAATTTGAAATTATGTATTTTCTCAACATGCTACCTACAATTGACTTCTATTTGTACATAGCTAAAACGCTATTCACACTATTTTGAATTCAAATTAGTCTCTGAGGAATGAGAAGAAGCTATTTTATAAAAAAATCTATAAGCCGTTGAAGAAACCTGAGCATTTTGTCTATCTGAAGCAGAATGACATTCTCTTTTGAGCTACCTCAAGGATACACCTTCTTAGTAGTATGCCATTCGAAAAGATTTCTCAAACATATCGGTAGTAGAACCATTGCAAAAACCAATTCCCAGTCTTAAAACTGTACGATTTACCCTTTTTGTTATAAATACAAAGATACAGAATTTATTCCTATTAGTAACTTGCAAAATGCAATTGTGTTTAGTTTGTACCTACAGGTCTCAAGCAAGTTTGTACATATCTATTTTTATTGCTAGATAGTCTCAGAGAAAGTTATGTTATAAAAAATCTACTACCCGTTGAGGAAGGATTTTTTCTCTTTTCAGCTCCGAATCTGATGTACTTATGCCAGGAATAATGAAGAAGAAGGGTGCATTTCATTATTAAGTTTTCCTCCTACCTTTATTCTTTTTATATATACATTTGCAAAGCTCAATTTGAAGTATTGAAACTGTACAATCTATCATTTGTAAACTTTCCCGTCATCTCTCTTAATGTTGTATAACATCCATAAAGTGATGTATACTTTGTTGAAACTATACCTTGTGGTAGCAGATTAATTGTTTAACACTTTTATAATCATTTTCATGCATGTAACATCAGTTTTGGTGAAATTTTTCCTCCAACTGACATATGTATAAAATGATACATCATGTAAATTGAACATTAAGAATGCTTTCCTTTCCAATAACATATGAAATACTCTTGTATACATCTTTTCCTTCCTTTATTTCATATGATTTAGGCCTAATTAGCATCCGATTCCTAAAAGATGCTATTATATCATAACCTTGGATCTACGTTGAAAATGTGAAATGTCAATTTAGATCCTGAAACATAATAAACCATACACATATATGAAAATGTCTTTATTGTAACTAAAATAACATTATTTGAATACTTTGAAAGGCTTGTACTATGAATTTGAACTAATTATAAGTGAATCCAATGTTCGTGGTGCTACATAACTCTGGACGATGCCACGTGTATAGTAGAATATGACAGATATCTTGTTATTTTCCTCGAAAATTTATTGTACCCTTCTCGTAGATGATGTAGATACCTTTCCAAATCGTTTTTGTGTTTCTTTCAATCCTTATGAACTTTAATTTGTTCAAGAATATGTGTGTAGGTTAAACGTTGATAAATGATTTGTATCTTCATATCTAAAATCAAATATGTTAGCGCTATTGTTAAACATTGCTTAGACTTACCTTTAGAGAGTTTTTTGATAGATGAGGACCCCGATTTATATCATATTCAAGTACTTTTGAACGGAAACATGATGTTTACGATATACATCTGACAGTTGGTTAATATGTTGAGACATCGAAGTGTGAGACCATAGAGGTCTGTTCGTGCTCATTTTAATGGAATTCACGTCCGTAGATCTGATTTCAGTGGGCCCCAATAGTCTATAGATGTAGAAATGTACTTGTAGCCCTAGGAAGGATATCTTCGTCCATGGACCATTTTGGACACTTATACGCCGTATACAGCTTTTATTATTGCTTATACTTCATTTCATCATACAAACACCCCCGAAATTGATCATTTTCGTAAATTATCATCTAGATTGTCGTCAAACGACGTCGAATCTTTACGATTTATTTTAAGGTACTTAGCGGCATTTTTAGGGGTGCCAAAAACAACCACCAAAGTTCACCCGGAGTAAATCGATGACGATCTTTCCGATGGTGAATTTTAATTGAACGTAGAGTCTTTACTTTTCGATAAAAAAATTCCTCCAAGATAATTTTAAATATGGCCGACAAAAATTGGTACCGAATGGATTTGAATAAAAATATCCCCAAATTTTGCGTCAAATTAATTAATTTGAAGTTTCTGAAAGTACGAAATTTCGCAATTTTATACGAACGTGGAAACACACACAAGTCTTTAGCGCTTGAGGCTCCGGGATTTTCACTTGGCCTATCGAAATTAGAAGGTTCGAATTGTATAAAAACACAATTGCATGAAGGCCAGATGTCCTACGTAATTAGTTACGAACGGAAACATTTTGACAAATGCCTCGAGGAGATCGCTACGCTTCAGTTAGAGTTTATACATTTTACCTTGGTCTTGTTAATTTGGGGCCGTTTCTTGCCCCGTGCGAGCGGCGCCAGTTGTAATAAAGTCTTTTTTGCTATGGGCCGCTAGCTTTTACCCGCTTCGCGTATATTTTAGTAGCTAGAAAATTCCCTTTGGTGCTTCGCACGTCAGACGTGCATAGCTGAGACTTGACACTACCCGTTTCTATTTTAATTAAATTTTCCTATTCAAACGACATTTTGGGGCCCGAAAATGTGCCTAAGCAACGGCCCCGATGGAAATCTAACGACATGGAGCGAAAAGGGCACGCGAAAAGTGGTCGTAAAACCGTATTAGGTACCGAAAGTTTTCACTTTTCTAACTGGCCAGCTACGCGCTCCTCACGTGAACGTCATTCGATTTACGGAAAATTAACTATTTCAAAAGAGTTTTCGACCCGGTTCGGGGCTATCACGACCTTTTAAAAGGTTCAAAGTTTACATTTCGATCATATTACAGGCTCGCTCTGCTCGCCTCATTTAGCTTGTCCGGTCCAAAGTTGACGGTGAAAATCGCATATTCCTAGTTACATTTTTAGTAACTTTGACACCAACCTAATAAGCCGCTTATTCTAATACCGACTAGTTGATTTTACGGGCTACGCCCCGCTAAGATGCAGTTTTTTATGTGCAACGCCTTTGTAAGGGTTTAGTCGGATGGTGCGTGGTAACCTTTATGTGAGGCGTACGGGCACCTTTAGGTTGTCACTTGGACAAACGTCAACTTGACAGTTGTAGGTTACATAGATATAATGCAAGGAACAACTGAGTAAATGGGAGTATTTCATTATTGAATTTTAATTCTACTATACCTCTTTCTTTTATGGAGTAACAACATTACTATTCAAGTAATCGAAGGAGATGACCCCACCCCCTTTTGGATGTGACTTATCATTTGGAAAAGTTTCCCAGTAAAAAAAGTACCTAAATAGAACCAGTATGTAGGAGGGTATTCCTTCTTATAATGTTAATTAATAAATATTGTGCCAATTTGAAATTATGTATTTTCTCAACATGCTACCTACAATTGACTTCTATTTGTTCATAGCTCAAACAGCTATTCACACTATTTTCAATCCAAATTACATTCTCTGAGGAATGAGAAGAAGCTATTTTATAAAAAAATCTATAAGCCGTTGAAGAAACCTGAGCATTTTGTCTGTCTGAAGCAGAATGACATTCTCTTTTGAGCTACCTCAAGGATACACCTTCTTAGTATACCATTCGAAAAGATTTCTCAAACATATCGGTAGTAGAACCATTGTAAAAACCAATTCCCAGTCTTAAAACTGTTCGATTTACCCTTTTTGTTATAAATACAAAGATACAGAATTTATTCCTATTAGTAACTTGCAAAATGCAATTGTGTTTCGTTTGTACCTACAGGTCTCAAGCAAGTTTGTACATATCTATTTTTATTGCTAGATAGTCTCAGAGAAAGTTATGTTATAAAAAATCTACTACCCGTTGAGGAAGGATTTTTTCTCTTTTCAGCTCCGAATCTGATGTACTTATGCCAGGAATAATGAAGAAGAACGGTGCATTTCATTATTAAGTTTTCCTCCTACCTTTATTCTTTTTATATATACATTTGCAAAGCTCAATTTGAAGTATTGAAACTGTACAATCTATCATTTGTAAACTTTCCCGTCATCTCTCTTAATGTTGTATAACATCCATAAAGTGATGTATACTTTGTTGAAACTATACCTTGTGGTAGCAGATTAATTGTTTAACACTTTTATAATCATTTTCATGCATGTAACATCAGTTTTGGTGAAATTTTTCCTCCAACTGACATATGTATAAAATGATACATCATGTAAATTGAACATTAAGAATGCTTTCCTTTCCAATAACATATGAAATACTCTTGTATACATCTTTTCCTTCCTTTATTTCATATGATTTAGGCCTAATTAGCATCCGATTCCTAAAAGATGCTATTATATCATAACCTTGGATCTACGTTGAAAATGTGAAATGTCAATTTAGATCCTGAAACATAATAAACCATACACATATATGAAAATGTCTTTATTGTAACTAAAATAACATTATTTGAATACTTTGAAAGGCTTGTACTATGAATTTGAACTGATTATGAGTGAATCCAATGTTCGTGGTGCTACATAACTCTGGACGATGCCACGTGTATAGTAGAATATGACAGATATCTTGTTATTTTCCTCGAAAATTTATTGTACCCTTCTCGTAGATGATGTAGATACCTTTCCAAATCGTTTTTGTGTTTCTTTCAATCCTTATAAACTTTAATTTGTTCAAGAATATGTGTGTAGGTTAAACGTTGATGTATTTATTATTCATGTCTTCATATCTAAAATCAAATATGTTAGCGCTATTGTTAAACATTGCTTAGACTTACCTTTAGAGAGTTTTTTGATAGATGAGGACCCCGATTTATATCATATTCAAGTACTTTTGAACGGAAACATGATGTTTACGATATACATCTGACAGTTGGTTAATATGTTGAGACATCGAAGTGTGAGACCATAGAGGTCTGTTCGGGCTCATTTTAATGGAATTCACGTCCGTAGATCTGATTTCAGTGGGCCCCAATAGTCTATAGATGTAGAAATGTACTTGTAGCCCTAGGAAGGATATCTTCGTCCATGGACCATTTTGGACACTTATACGCCGTATACAGCTTTTATTATTGCTTATACTTCATTTCATCATACAAACACCCCCGAAATTGATCATTTTCGTAAATTATCATCTAGATTGTCGTCAAACGACGTCGAATCTTTACGATTTATTTTAAGGTACTTAGCGGCATTTTTAGGGGTGCCAAAAACAACCACCAAAGTTCACCCGGAGTAAATCGATGACGATCTTTCCGATGGTGAATTTTAATTGAACGTAGAGTCTTTACTTTTCGATAAAAAAATTCCTCCAAGATAATTTTAAATATGGCCGACAAAAATTGGTACCGAATGGATTTGAATAAAAATATCCCCAAATTTTACGTCAAATTAATTAATTTGAAGTTTCTGAAAGTACGAAATTTCGCAATTTTATACGAACGTGGAAACACACACAAGTCTTTAGCGCGTGAGGCTCCGGGATTTTCACGTGGCTCATCGAAATTAGAAGGTTCGAATTGTATAAAAACACAATTGCATGAAGGCCAGATGTCCTATGTAATGAGCTACGAACGAAATGATTTTGACATATGCCTCGAGGAGCTCGCTACGCTTCAGTTAGAGTTCATACATTTTACCTCGGTCTTGTTAATTTGAGGCCATTTCTTGTCCCGTGCGAGCGGCGCCAGTTGTAATAAAGTCTTTTTTGCTATGGGCCGCTAGCTTTTACCCGCTTCGCGTATATTTTGGTAGCTAGAAAATTCCCTTTGGTGCTTCGCACGTCAGACGTGCATAGCTGAGACCTGAGAGTACCTGTTTCTATTTTAATTAAATTTTCGTATTTAAAAGACATTTTGGGGCCCGAAAATGTGCCTAAGCAACGGCCCCGATGAAAATCTAATGACATGGAGCGAAAAGGGCACGCGAAAAGTGGTCGTAAAACCGTATTAGGTACCGAAAGTTTTCACTTTTCTAACTGGCCAGCTACGGGCTCCTCACGTGAACGTCATTCGATTTACGGAAAATTAACTATTTCAAAACAGTTTTCGACCCGGTTCGGGGCTATCACGACCTTTTAAAAGGTTCAAAGTTTACATTTCGATCATATTCCAGGCTCGCTCTGCTCGCCTCATTTAGCTTGTCCGGTCCAAAATTGACGGTGAAAATCGCATATTCCTAGTTACATTTTTAGTAACTTCAACACCAACCTAATAAGCCGCTTATTCTAATACCGACTAGTTGATTTTACGGGCTACGCCCCGCTGTGCTACGCCCCGCTAAGTTACGCCCCGCTGACGTACAGTTGTTTTCATGTGCAACGCCTTTTTCAGGGTTTAGTCGGATAGTGCGTGGTAACCTTTGTGTGAGGTGTATGGGCACCTTTAGGTTGTCACTTGGACAAACGTCAACTTGACAGTTGTAGGTTACATAGATAAAATGCAAGGAACAACTGAGTAAATGGGAGTATTTCATTATTGAATTTTAATCCTACTATACCTCTTTCTTTTATGGAGTAACAACATTACTATTCAAGTAATCGAAGGAGATGACCCCACCCCCTTTTGGATGTGACTTATCATTTGGAAAAGTTTCCCAGTAAAAAAAGTACCTAAATAGAACCAGTATGTAGGAGGGTATTCCTTCTTATAATGTTAATTAATAAATATTGTGCCAATTTGAAATTATGTATTTTCTCAACATGCTACCTACAATTGACTTCTATTTGTACATAGCTAAAACGCTATTCACACTATTTTGAATTCAAATTAGTCTCTGAGGAATGAGAAGAAGCTATTTTATAAAAAAATCTATAAGCCGTTGAAGAAACCTGAGCATTTTGTCTATCTGAAGCAGAATGACATTCTCTTTTGAGCTACCTCAAGGATACACCTTCTTAGTAGTATGCCATTCGAAAAGATTTCTCAAACATATCGGTAGTAGAACCATTGCAAAAACCAATTCCCAGTCTTAAAACTGTACGATTTACCCTTTTTGTTATAAATACAAAGATACAGAATTTATTCCTATTAGTAACTTGCAAAATGCAATTGTGTTTAGTTTGTACCTACAGGTCTCAAGCAAGTTTGTACATATCTATTTTTATTGCTAGATAGTCTCAGAGAAAGTTATGTTATAAAAAATCTACTACCCGTTGAGGAAGGATTTTTTCTCTTTTCAGCTCCGAATCTGATGTACTTATGCCAGGAATAATGAAGAAGAAGGGTGCATTTCATTATTAAGTTTTCCTCCTACCTTTATTCTTTTTATATATACATTTGCAAAGCTCAATTTGAAGTATTGAAACTGTACAATCTATCATTTGTAAACTTTCCCGTCATCTCTCTTAATGTTGTATAACATCCATAAAGTGATGTATACTTTGTTGAAACTATACCTTGTGGTAGCAGATTAATTGTTTAACACTTTTATAATCATTTTCATGCATGTAACATCAGTTTTGGTGAAATTTTTCCTCCAACTGACATATGTATAAAATGATACATCATGTAAATTGAACATTAAGAATGCTTTCCTTTCCAATAACATATGAAATACTCTTGTATACATCTTTTCCTTCCTTTATTTCATATGATTTAGGCCTAATTAGCATCCGATTCCTAAAAGATGCTATTATATCATAACCTTGGATCTACGTTGAAAATGTGAAATGTCAATTTAGATCCTGAAACATAATAAACCATACACATATATGAAAATGTCTTTATTGTAACTAAAATAACATTATTTGAATACTTTGAAAGGCTTGTACTATGAATTTGAACTAATTATGAGTGAATCCAATGTTCGTGGTGCTACATAACTCTGGACGATGCCACGTGTATAGTAGAATATGACAGATATCTTGTTATTTTCCTCGAAAATTTATTGTACCCTTCTCGTAGATGATGTAGATACCTTTCCAAATCGTTTTTGTGTTTCTTTCAATCCTTATGAACTTTAATTTGTTCAAGAATATGTGTGTAGGTTAAACGTTGATAAATGATTTGTATCTTCATATCTAAAATCAAATATGTTAGCGCTATTGTTAAACATTGCTTAGACTTACCTTTAGAGAGTTTTTTGATAGATGAGGACCCCGATTTATATCATATTCAAGTACTTTTGAACGGAAACATGATGTTTACGATATACATCTGACAGTTGGTTAATATGTTGAGACATCGAAGTGTGAGACCATAGAGGTCTGTTCGTGCTCATTTTAATGGAATTCACGTCCGTAGATCTGATTTCAGTGGGCCCCAGTAGTCTATAGATGTAGAAATGTACTTGTAGCGCTAGGAAGGATATCTTCGTCCATGGACCATTTTGGACACTTATACGCCGTATACAGCTTTTATTATTGCTTATACTTCATTTCATCATACAAACACCCCCGAAATTGATCATTTTCGTAAATTATCATCTAGATTGTCGTCAAACGACGTCGAATCTTTACGATTTATTTTAAGGTACTTAGCGGCATTTTTAGGGGTGCCAAAAACAACCACCAAAGTTCACCCGGAGTAAATCGATGACGATCTTTCCGATGGTGAATTTTAATTGAACGTAGAGGCTTTACTTTTCGATAAAAAAATTCCTCCAAGATAATTTTAAATATGCCCGACAAAAATTGGTACCGAATGGATTTGAATAAAAATATCCCCAAATCTTGTGTCAAATTAATTAATTTGAAGTTTCTGAAATTGCGTAATTTCGCAATTTTATACGAACGTGGAAACACACACATGTCTTTGGCGCGTGAGGCTCCGGGATTTTCACTTGGCCTATCGAAATTAGAAGGTTCGAGTTGTATAAAAACACAATTGCATGAAGGCCAGATGTCCTACGTAATTAGTTACGAACGGAAACATTTTGACAAATGCCTCGAGGAGATCGCTACGCTTCAGTTAGAGTTTATACATTTTACCTTGGTCTTGTTAATTTGGGGCCGTTTCTTGCCCCGTGCGAGCGGCGCCAGTTGTAATAAAGTCTTTTTTGCTATGGGCCGCTAGCTTTTACCCGCTTCGCGTATATTTTAGTAGCTAGAAAATTCCCTTTGGTGCTTCGCACGTCAGACGTGCATAGCTGAGACTTGACACTACCCGTTTCTATTTTAATTAAATTTTCCTATTCAAACGACATTTTGGGGCCCGAAAATGTGCCTAAGCAACGGCCCCGATGGAAATCTAACGACATGGAGCGAAAAGGGCACACGAAAAGTGGTCGTAAAACCGTATTAGGTACCGAAAGTTTTCACTTTTCTAACTGGCCAGCTACGCGCTCCTCACGTGAACGTCATTCGATTTACGGAAAATTAACTATTTCAAAACAGTTTTCGACCCGGTTCGGGGCTATCACGACCTTTTAAAAGGTTCAAAGTTTACATTTCGATCATATTCCAGGCTCGCTCTGCTCGCCTCATTTACCTTGTCCGGTCCAAAATTGACGGTGAAAATCGCATATTCCTAGTTACATTTTTAGTAACTTTGACACCAACCTAATAAGCCGCTTATTCTAATACCGACTAGTTGATTTTACGGGCTACGCCCCGCTGACCAAGGCCCGCTGACGTACAGTTGTTTTCATGTGCAACGCCTTTTCGAGGGTTTAGTCGGATAGTGCGTGGTAACCTTTATGTGAGGCGTATGGGCACCTTTAGGTTGTCACTTGGACAAACGTCAACTTGACAGTTGTAGGTTACATAGATATAATGCAAGGAACAACTGAGTAAATGGGAGTATTTCATTATTGAATTTTAATCCTACTATACCTCTTTCTTTTATGGAGTAACAACATTACTATTCAAGTAATCGAAGGAGATGACCCCACCCCCTTTTGGATGTGACTTATCATTTGGAAAAGTTTCCCAGTAAAAAAAGTACCTAAATAGAACCAGTATGTAGGAGGGTATTCCTTCTTATAATGTTAATTAATAAATATTGTGCCAATTTGAAATTATGTATTTTCTCAACATGCTACCTACAATTGACTTCTATTTTTTCATAGCTCAAACAGCTATTCATACTATTTTCAATCCAAATTACATTCTCTGAGGAATGAGAAGAAGCTATTTTATAAAAAATCTATAAGCCGTTGAAGAAACCTGAGCGTTTTGTCTATCTGAAGCAGAATGACATTCTCTTTTGAGCTACCTTAAGGATACACCTTCTTAGTATACCATTCGAAAAGATTTCTCAAACATATCGGTAGTAGAACCATTGTAAAAACCAATTCCCAGTCTTAAAACTGTTCGATTTACCCTTTTTGTTATAAATACAAAGATACAGAATTTATTCCTATTAGTAACTTGCAAAATGCAATTGTGTTTCGTTTGTACCTACAGGTCTCAAGCAAGTTTGTACATATCTATTTTTATTGCTAGATAGTCTCAGAGAAAGTTATGTTATAAAAAATCTACTACCCGTTGAGGAAGGATTTTTTCTCTTTTCAGCTCCGAATCTGATGTACTTATGCCAGGAATAATGAAGAAGAAGGGTGCATTTCATTATTAAGTTTTCCTCCTACCTTTATTCTTTTTATATATACATTTGCAAAGCTCAATTTGAAGTATTGAAACTGTACAATCTATCATTTGTAAACTTTCCCGTCATCTCTCTTAATGTTGTATAACATCCATAAAGTGATGTATACTTTGTTGAAAGTATACCTTGTGGTAGCAGATTAATTGTTTAACACTTTTATAATCATTTTCATGCATGTAACATCAGTTTTGGTGAAATTTTTCCTCCAACTGACATATGTATAAAATGATACATCATGTAAATTGAACATTAAGAATGCTTTCCTTTCCAATAACATATGAAATACTCTTGTATACATCTTTTCCTTCCTTTATTTCATATGATTTAGGCCTAATTAGCATCCGATTCCTAAAAGATGCTATTATATCATAACCTTGGATCTACGTTGAAAATGTGAAATGTCAATTTAGATCCTGAAACATAATAAACCATACACATATATGAAAATGTCTTTATTGTAACTAAAATAACATTATTTGAATACTTTGAAAGGCTTGTACTATGAATTTGAACTAATTATAAGTGAATCCAATGTTCGTGGTGCTACATAACTCTGGACGATGCCACGTGTATAGTAGAATATGACAGATATCTTGTTATTTTCCTCGAAAATTTATTGTACCCTTCTCGTAGATGATGTAGATACCTTTCCAAATCGTTTTTGTGTTTCTTTCAATCCTTATGAACTTTAATTTGTTCAAGAATATGTGTGTAGGTTAAACGTTGATAAATGATTTGTATCTTCATATCTAAAATCAAATATGTTAGCGCTATTGTTAAACATTGCTTAGACTTACCTTTAGAGAGTTTTTTGATAGATGAGGACCCCGATTTATATCATATTCAAGTACTTTTGAACGGAAACATGATGTTTACGATATACATCTGACAGTTGGTTAATATGTTGAGACATCGAAGTGTGAGACCATAGAGGTCTGTTCGGGCTCATTTTAATGGAATTCACGTCCGTAGATCTGATTTCAGTGGGCCCCAATAGTCTATAGATGTAGAAATGTACTTGTAGCCCTAGGAAGGATATCTTCGTCCATGGACCATTTTGGACACTTATACGCCGTATACAGCTTTTATTATTGCTTATACTTCATTTCATCATACAAACACCCCCGAAATTGATCATTTTCGTAAATTATCATCTAGATTGTCGTCAAACGACGTCGAATCTTTACGATTTATTTTAAGGTACTTAGCGGCATTTTTAGGGGTGCCAAAAACAACCACCAAAGTTCACCCGGAGTAAATCGATGACGATCTTTCCGATGGTGAATTTTAATTGAACGTAGAGGCTTTACTTTTCGATAAAAAAATTCCTCCAAGATAATTTTAAATATGGCCGACAAAAATTGGTACCGAATGGATTTGAATAAAAATATCCCCAAATCTTGTGTCAAATTAATTAATTTGAAGTTTCTGAAATTGCGAAATTTCGCAATTTTATACGAACGTGGAAACACACACATGTCTTTGGCGCGTGAGGCTCCGGGATTTTCACTTGGCCTATCGAAATTAGAAGGTTCGAATTGTATAAAAACACAATTGCATGAAGGCCAGATGTCCTACGTAATTAGTTACGAACGGAAACATTTTGACAAATGCCTCGAGGAGATCGCTACGCTTCAGTTAGAGCTTATACATTTTACCTTGGTCTTGTTAATTTGGGGCCGTTTCTTGCCCCGTGCGAGCGGCGCCAGTTGTAATAAAGTCTTTTTTGCTATGGGCCGCTAGCTTTTACCCGCTTCGCGTATATTTTAGTAGCTAGAAAATTCCCTTTGGTGCTTCGCACGTCAGGCGTGCATAGCTGAGACTTGACACTACCCGTTTCTATTTTAATTAAATTTTCCTATTCAAACGATATTTTGGGGCCCGAAAATGTGCCTAAGCAACGGCCCCGATGAAAATCTAACGACATGGAGCGAAAAGGGCACGCGAAAAGTGGTCGTAAAACCGTATTAGGTACCGAAAGTTTTCACTTTTCTAACTGGCCAGCTACGGGCTCCTCACGTGAACGTCATTCGATTTACGGAAAATTAACTATTTCAAAACAGTTTTCGACCCGGTTCGGGGCTATCACGACCTTTTAAAAGGTTCAAAGTTTACATTTCGATCATATTACAGGCTCGCTCTGCTCGCCTCGTTTAGCTTGTCGGGTCCAAAGTTGACGGTGAAAATCGCATATTCCTAGTTAGATTTTTAGTAACTTTGACACCAACCTAATAAGCCGCTTATTCTAATACCGACTAGACGTTTGAAGTTCAAAAAAATCATTTTTACTTCCATTACAATGGAAGAGTGGGCCTAACTGGTTCATTCAAAATGTTAGTTTGGAGTTTGGCCACTTCAGTTAACCAGGAAACCACACTTTTTACCTTGTCTTCAAGGCTACTAAGGTGAATGAGAAACATTAAATTGCAGCTAGAATGTCAATTTATGTGTTTGACACATTGACTTTTTCAAAGACATGTCAAACAGTTTAGTTAACCTGACAACCAGGTTGACTGGGCCATTGATGTGGATTAACCAACGATCTCGGATATACTAGAGTTAGTCAGTCTATTCGTAACTACGGAAATTTTGTATCGCCAACATGACGTGTAGAAATCCAGTACGGATAGAGGAATAGTACCTCACGGCATAGGCGTGTATTGTATAGGGTATTTTAAACAGATTTCCAGGGTACCCCACGCCACGGGCGTACTATTTATAAGGCAGTAAGGTAAGTTTTTTTTAAACTGTCAAAACATCAAAAATAAAAACTTTATAACCAATATCAACAGTGTAGCTGTAGACATAGAAGAATGTTAATGACAAATATGGGTTTCTTCCATGATTTACAGAAAAAGACTGGTATTTTGGCGATTAAACTGATTCACTTACTGACCACATTTGTATGGTCGTTTCTTCTTTTGGTGATTGCCATTCACCGATTTATGTGTGCGTGCAAGTAACTATATTGAAGCGCAGACTATGAGCTGCTTATTACTTTATTCATGTACATCTGGGCAATTGAGTATATTTTTATATATTCTTAACCAGTGAAAAACATTTGCTTCTATCGAGGACATTATTAGATCACAATTGTTCAATTTATATTGCAATACAATAATAGTTTCACTTTTTTCACCACTACATCAACCTATAATTTGGTTTCAAATCGTATCTGTATAAGTATATTCATACAAAATCCATTGTTGGGCCCTATATGGAAAATTTCATGAACAAAAACTTCCGAAAGATGTTTAACATGATTATATACTTTATTCTAATCTGTCTACTGATATTAAAGTACAGTAGGTATATCGCCACTACAGCATTTTTGCTTTTATTTCATCCGTATTGTCAGGAAGCATTTGCAATAATCGGACTATGAGGTGGGAGCAAAATATGCCTTGATTTTCTTGATTTCACGATGTAAGATGGTTTATAACTAACAATATGAATGGGGAACATACAAGTAAGAAAAGTTTTAGTAAAATTGTATACGTTTTATTTAAATAAAAAATTGTCAATTTATTTATGTGAGAAAGTATATTGTATATTGTTGAAAAGTTATCTTGCGGAAAATATAATTCTAAAAATGTTGACGTATTAATAATAAATATTAACAATTTATTGTTCCTGTAAATTCTAGTAAATCATTAGTACATTCTCTAAAACATGTTTTAGGGGGATATCTAATCTATGATATTAAAAAAATAAATACATAATTTAATCAATCTGTTGCCCTTCCTTGGTATTACAAGCAATCTCTTCAACGACAATATTTAAGTATTTATAATTTTCACTGAAAAAAGAACCATTTTAATACATTATAACAAAGATATCAGAGCATATGAACATTAGGTTTCAACTAAAACTAAAAGCAGTATATCCAAACATCATATAAAACTGGAAACATACTGACAATGTATTATAAAATTAAAAAGTATATCGTTAAATTTTGTTTTGCAGAAAATGTAATTCTCCACATGTTAATTTATGAGGATAAATATAAACAATTTTCACTTATCCACAGATGAAAATTATTGTTAATAATTGTAGTACACATTTGCATATGCGGTGATATTGTTCCTTAGATTATATTTTACTGAGGATATATAATCTAGATTAGTAAAATAACATATTACCTGCCTTGACAAGTAACAACACCTCTTGAATGACAACATTAAAAATTTTTGGGGGAATGTTACAAAAAAAAAATTTTCTACCTTACAGTATATAACAATAAACGCTAAAAATTTCATTGGCATAGTAAATGTAGGCACAATTGGGAGATAGAATAAATTGTAATTGTGATATCATGTGAATGTTTCCTGAAGCAGACCACGAAAATATATACAGACTTCTTGCTAGCCAGTAGAAATTATGTAAAATTATATTTAGAATGAGCCACAAACTGGAGACCTCACAATATTACTAACTACACTTCTTGATACAATTTTTCCAAGCCGCTCAATTGCTTTGTTGTGCCCTTGTTGCTAATGAAATTAACTTATATAAACATTATCATTGATTAAGGTGATACTCACTTATAAAATCTCATTTTTTCATTTTCTTTAGAATAATGCATTCTGCATACAATGCAATATTCCCCCTACTGAAATATGTACAAAACAACACTGCCTAACACTTTATATTCCGATTAACAAACGGGTACCTAAACGATGCAAAGTACTGAAAGTAAAGAAAATTCACAATTTTAGAACACTATTAAGTCGTTAGCTTCTTGAATTTTCTAGAAAGTAGAAAGAACAAAGAACTGTATCACCAAGATCACTCAAAGATTTGACAGGCTAAGTTGATCGAAACTCGGGAACTACACTTTCAAATGAATGTCACTTTTCTTGACAGTAGGTACACGATTAGCGGCGGCGAATTACGAGTGCCGATATCGGAGATCTCTCTGTCCAATCTTTATTTCTCCACACGATTGCTGGGAAGCTAGATGACAGTATGATGGGAGAGAGACATGTTGGCGATACTCAAAAATGACTTTAGCTTATTCTAGTATATACGAGTTCGTTGGGATTAACTAACGCAGGTATGAAAATCGCGTATTCAACAAACTCACCTACCGTCATTCATTTTTTTTATAGTCAATCGGACACTTCAATCACCAGTCTGATACCTCCTGTAAAAAAGATAGAAGGCAATTGACAACAATCTGATTTCAATTATTCAATCAAATTTTTATTTATAATAAATATGTTACATTTACATTTAACATTTTAAACCAAAAACCATTTCCGTTCCATTCACCAACGTAATGTTTAAAGTTTGATTTATTTTGCCCGTAAATTTTAACGATCACGTAATCACCATTTGACACATTCTGTGGATTATCATCATGTTCATCAAATTCTTCTGGAGTGTTCGAGCATTCTTGATAGGTGACACTATATTCTAAAATACGTCTTTTTACTGCCTCTTTTTTTTTCTCGGCATTTTTTTTTGCTTTCTATTCTGTAAGTCATGCTCCTTCTCATATATTCTCTTCGACAGGAGTGTCTGCATAATCAGAGATTTTTTTTTTCGACGAATTGTCGATTTTCGGAGTTCAACTTTGGAGTGAGGACAAATCTGTTCGGGAGTTATAATTTGTCACAATCTGTTTGTTTTATGATGGCTGAATATGAAGGCGGTTCAGTTTGTGACCGTACCACTTGTGGCGGTTCAGCATGTGACGATTTAGTTTAAGATGGTCCAGCTTGTGACATTTCAGTTTGAGAGGGGCCAGCTGCTGAGTATTGATATTATAACGGTTCAGCTTCTGAGAGTTCAGAATCTGACGGACCAGGCAGTGATACCTCAACTTGTGACTGTCCAGCCTGTAACGCCTCTCCTTGTAAAATCATCTCAAATCTATACGTGACATACGACGTCCGAAAATATTTGGTCATTGAAGAACTCTAATCCTTCTGCACGGAATCTACTGCGTATATTTTCTAGAGTAAACTCTCGTAAAAGAAGATTCGATACGACTTCAAGTGATAACGTGCAATATAAATGAGCTCTCTTGATAGTCTAGGAGCTAGATCGATATTGATGGTCTGAACATTAACCCGATCGCACTATGGTTTATCGTTAGAGGACATTTCAATGACCAATTCATCTCACAGACCGAATTTTCCCCGGCTGCTAGATCTCGAGATACGGCATCCGCATTTTTTTTTTGACTGGGGATCAACCCTCTCCAAGTTGCGGTTACTTGAAAAGCATGCCATTCTTATACACTTCCACCAACTGCCATCATTTTTTATCGTGTCCGTTTATCAGGCCGACCAGTTAAAATTTAACCAAAAATGGACTGCAAGTTAACCCCTCCAAATCTGGTGGAAAATGTTCATTGGTGTTGGCAATTGTTAACATACCCTATGAGTTTTCAACCCATTTCCGAGTAGTTGGCCATTATTTGGACCAAAAATATTTCGTTTTTTCATTTTGTGGATGAAATTCGCGAGTTACAAGGTAACGTGATGGCACCATATTAAATAACTTTATTGGATGTCAAATGAAGATTTAAAATTATTGTCATCACTCCTTGCTTATTTCAACCCCCAAAACTCTCTGAGATCATCCGGCAGGATGAAAAAATAAAATAAAAAAAAGCCGTTTCGATTTCAAACCCACCCAGAGTCTGAATAATTGACTGATTTATCATAAAATTGGTCATATTATCATATGATTCATATTTTTTGGAGGTTGGTCGGGGGGTGGAAGGAGTGTTGGCAATAATTTTAAATCCTTATTTGACCTTCAATAAAGTTATTTAACATGGTGCCATCATGTTATCTTGTAACCCGCAAGTTTTATCCACAAAATGAAAAAAACAAACATTTTTGGTCCTAATAATGGCCAATTACTCGGAAATGAAACGATGACTTTTGATGGCATAGGGTATGTTGACGATTGCCAATACCAATGAACATTTTCCAAAAGTTTTGGGGGGGGGTTAACTTGCAGTCCATTTTCGGTTGAATTTTAACTGGTCGGCCTGGTAAACGGACACGATAAAAAATGATGACACATGGTGGAAGTGTATAAGAATGGCATGCTTCTCGAGTAAACGCAACTTGGAAAGGGTTAACCTCCAGTCAAAAAAAAAAAATGCGGATGCTGTATCTCGAGATCTAGCAGCCGGGGATAATTTGGTCTGTGAGATGAATTGGTCATTGAATCGTCCTCTAACGATAAACCATAGTGCCATGAGGCTGATGTTCAGACCATGAATATCGGTCTAGCTCCTAGACTATGAATAAACCTCCTTCACCAAGTTACATAGTTCGAATAATTTGTATCACACGTTACATCAATGGAAGTGCATATGAACTCTTCGCATATATTATATCAGTAGTTTATACCGAGTTGTATGTGTATCTGTGATCAAGATACTACTGGTTTCCCAGTTATGTGATATTTCATAATGGATAACGTATGCAGTATATGTTTATCTGCGATAGAAGATAAAAAAAAAGATATTACCTGCGATGGTGTTCGTAATAAATGTGATCATCTTATGTGTGTTAAAATACCACCAGATATTTAGAATTTGTCAAAAATAAGCGGCTGCTTCTGGTATTGCAACACATGTGCTAGGAATAATAAATGTATGGATTTAACCGAAACTATTGTACACAATGTTCCCTCACGTATCAATAATGAATTCATTAATATGAGAAGTGACGTCTGTAACATGATATCCGCACAACTAGCACAAATACCTTGTAATAATGCACCTGTCACCCGTACGTATGCTCGGTCATTATCCAGCATTTTTGAAAACATGATTAAACTGAAAAATAAGGACCAAAAGAATAATATCACTAAATCAGAAATTTTTCCAAATATTGTGCCTGTCTGTTTTATATTTGCAACTTCCAACTTGCCAATGGAGGTATTATTATGAGCTGTAACAATAGTAAGGAAACTTATGAATTTCATCTAATTGCTGTTGAAAACCCATCTGAGAACTATTCTTTGAAAGAAGTCACCAATCTTCACCCTTGTATAAAAATTGTTGTTATAACTAAGAATTGTATTGGATAACATATTAAGGCAAAATTCTCTACTACTGAACGTCAGCTCCAATTGCAAAATAATAAAATTCTGGCCCCCAAAGAAGAATCCGAACATTTTTCGAAACTTCTCCAACTAAACCCTACATCCTATGAATTCTTAGTATCTCAAGAACACAAAAATATCTGCATATGCATGATAGTTTCTTCATCTTTGATGCTACTGATGTTCTACGTAGCGATAACTGTAGTGGTTCGGCTGTAAGAATTCCAAGGCATGTCAGCAATTTTCCGGTTATCACGATCTAAAGTTCTAAAGGATAACGTATCTAACCTCAGTTAATGCGTTAACTGTAAACAGTTAAGAAGCAACTCTGCTGCAAGATATATCTATTCATCATCCTGTTTGGCATATTGAGTGTCCTGTCCATAATTCCGGAAATTCGAGGGTCTTTTATCAATTATCTGATACAAATGGTTCGTGTAAGAGTAAATGCGTCCGTAAGAATGCATATATCGGTCAAAAACCTCAACATGTAGTACCAAAATGTTTGTGGCCTGACTTCTGAAGATATTGTACTATACAACATTCCATGTACTGTAAGCTATGACTCAATTGCTTTTTCTGAAACTTGGCTTGATTCTACAGTTTGGAATTCTGAGTTTCTCACAGCTAACCATACTGTCTTCCGAACTGATCGTCGTTTTCAACAATTACAGTTATTGCGTGGAGGTGGTGTGTTATAAGTTATAGGTAATTTTCTGCTATTGAGATTGATCTTAATAATATTCGTTCTCTTATACCTAGTTTGGAGATCGTAGGCATTTAATTTAGTATTGGAAACTGGGTTTATATATTAGTGCCACTAAATATACTAACGAATATCCTCTCTATGTCATATGGAATAATTGTAGATGCTCTTATTGACTTTGACTTTGGAGAAAATTATTCTGTGTTTTTATTGGGTGATGTCAACATTATGTGTCTCGTACAAATGTGATAGAGCAGTTGAATCTTCTAAATTATCATACTTAACAATCTGCTTAGCTATTTCGATCTGATCCAGTACAGTTGATATATAAATAGTCAGAGTAGAATTCTAGAACTCATTTGCTGAAGCTATTTTCACACAGCTGCAAAATCAGATGTTAGCTCATTACGCGAAGATTTGCACCATCCTTCATTGTTTATAGAATTTCAGGACTTTGGTCACGTATATATCATTCTGCCATCATTATGATGTGAGCATTTTTAATTTCAATGAGGCAAACTATACATCACTTTATAACCGTTAAGTGGATTTTGACTGGTCTGTATTATATAGTACAAGCAATGTCAACGTCGCAGTACAGTAGTTCTATGAACATTCTACCAATTTGCTAACAATATGCGTTCCATACATTTTCCTCCAAGAAAAACAATAAGTTTCCACCTTGGTTCACGTCTGACATAATAAGGAATATTAGACTCAAGAGAAATTAATGTGTATACAAAAAGATGTTGAATTGGATGATTATAATGGATTTGAGACTATAAGATAGGCAATAAAACCCATATTACCTCTATATATCAAAAGTAGAAAATAGCAAAAAATGTAATTCCAAATCTTTCTGGTCATTTTTTCATACCAAAACTAAAAGCCCTGAACACGTTCAATTGATAATCTCACCTACTCTAGTCCTCATGATATTGTTAATGGCGTTGCAAAGTACTTCCAAAGTGTCTATATTGACTCTAATTCAACGAATAATAATCCTTCGGATAACATCAATAACTTCAATGATAATATTCTACCTCTTCCAATTGTTACTCCCCCTTAAGTGATTTAAGTTACTTAAAGACTTGAAGCAAGTCCCACGATGGCTGCAGATCGAATTGCTGCTTACTTTATGAAAAATTGCATCAATATATCTGCAGGTTCACTTTTTATATTCATTAGCCTTTAAATCGCATAAGTTTTAAAATTAGTAACCGGTTTTTGAAAAGGTAATATACATAAGGTTACTAATTATCGCCCAATTGTCATCATCAATAACTTCTGTGAAATATTTGAATATATCTTCTACGTATAATATCCCCAGAAGAGCATGGGTTCATGCCTGGCAGATCACTAACGTAGGTTGTTATACAGTCAATACTTGGCTGATATTATCGATGAGGCTAGTCAGGTTGATTGTATTTACCTCAAATTTGCTAAGAAGGTATTTGATAAAATGGATCACACTATGTTATTGAATAAAATGTCTAGTTTTGGGTTTACAAATAATTTGATTGAATTTTGGAATTCTTACCTAAGTGATAGATATCAATACGTAGAGTATAGAGGTTTTGAATCGTATTCATTTCATGCCACCTCAGGTGTACCTCAAAGGTCAGTACTTGAACCACTCCTATTCAATTCTTTCATCAATGACATTTCTTCTTTATTTGTCTGTTATTTTCTTCTATAGGCAGACGGATTGAAACTCACTCGGCAGAGAAGCATTCTATATGTTTTATCTCACTGCAGCATGACATGGATGCACCCAGTACTTGATGTGCAATCAATCATCAGGAGCTGAGTATGAGTATAGCACTGTAATTACTCCCACCAAGAAAATTACGCCTATTATTCACAATTACAAACTTGTTTACACTGCCCTTGATCGTCCCTATAGTTTCAGGGACTTGGAAGTTTTGTTTGACGTGAAATTATCATTTGCGTCTCGCATCGATCAATTCTTTCTAACGCCTACTGAATACTGGGCTTTATCATCCGGAATTGCCGCCTATTTGATAATAATGATTCAATAATAATATTATACAATTCATTTATTCGTTCCAAATTAGAATATGCTTCAATTGTGTGAACCCTCCATTATGAAATTCATATGAAGAAAACAGAGTGCGTTTATTAGGATATTTAGCCTTCAAAGCTGATGATAATTATCCAATCTGTGATTTTATCAAGGCTGAGTTCACACGGTTCATCTGCTCATACTCGTTCCACACAAGAATTTCATCTACCACTCCGCAGAACAAACACGTCATTATTTTCCCCAATATTCCAAATGTGTAAATTCTACGGAATGATCGATTTGACTGTTGACTAATTTTGCTATAACGCTTATAACATTTGTAAAGCTGTGTATATTAGTTAATTTCAATTCATACTCTGTGATGTTATTATATGTACTCCTAAGCTCTCCAAGGGTTTGTCTCGTTAAGAGAGTGAAAGTAAGTAAATAAAAAAGCATCCAGGCATCCAACGTTATAAGTGGTAATGGTTTTTCACCACTTTCATCTAGATTGTATATACCTACCTTGTATCTACCTTGTAGATTGTATTTCTCTTCAAGCTTTCTAAAATAAAAAAATGTTCCTACATTTATCTTATTGGAGCTTCTAGCCCTTTTCAAGCTTGTTTCTCAGGCATCCTCGATGAAAACTTGTGTCTGTTTATGGAATTGAACATCTATTATATGCCTGTCATAGCTTCCCGAGAGCAATCTTCTTTTATTGTTTTGTTATTGGCCACCGCGAACTCGTAAGCTAGGACACGAGGTTGTTTAAAAGATGAGACATAATAAACATTAGATCCATGATGTAGCTATTTGTTGAGAAGCAATTCCTCATCAGAACTGAAAGCGTTAAAATGTTCGTTGCTGGGGAGAAAATTAATATCCGTATTGTTTTTCTCGACCTTCATCAACATACCGTTTTAATGTAATTCTCGGGATCTTGAACTGAGTTGCAACTCTTCGGGTTGTCCGACAGTGTGTTGAGACTTTTTGACATGCTTCTTCAAGATCTGCTGCCTGTATGACCTTTTATTGGTAATATGTATACTTTTTCTCGGCAACGGACATCTGTCCATATAACCACATGAATAATATGTTCAGTTATGCCCACTGTGTACAAATACTCAAACAAAACGAATTATATGAATTGAATAAATGTCAGAGCCATGTGAACATAAGAAATGAGAATCAAAATACTTAACAAAAACCATTCTGAAATGATATCCTGTCGATTGTGATAATGCACAAATTTTATTGGCGATCATTGAAACGATTCAAAAGAGAGTTAAATTGGTGAAAATAGGAACCGTTTCAAGTAGAATTTCTAATACACATCTCAATTTTCTGGGAAGGATTTATGATATTTTACCAAACTTTAAGCACAATCGTGTTCGTGGTTTCAATATATATCACATGTATATATTTAACTTGTAGAAGTGTTCGAAATTCACCTTTTAAGATTCAAGTGATGTGATCACTGTACCGTCATGATCTATTTTATGTCTTAATTCTTTGATACATTTCGATAGTTATTGTCAGTAGTAATATCCCTAAGACATTGATAATAGACGAGATGATTCTGTGACAATCGAAAGCTCGTTCCTTGGTAACAGCCCGAAGCCAAAAGCGCAGCTCAGCTTTGGCTTCGGGCTGCTACCAAACAACGAGCTTGAGAAATTTGTCATAAAATCATTTTGGCAGGCATTTGTCAATGTCCGAGGGTTATTCGTCGGAGAATTTTCTTACAAAAAAATTTAAAACTCAACACAACAAATCATTCATTTATTTATCAAAAGTACACTTAGTGAAAGTACAATTATCAAAATTTAACATAACATTAGATTTGTTGCTGTTCTCTACTATAGAAGATCTATTACCATGCATAATATTTATGATCTTGTTGTGGTGTTCTTGATAGAGATTTGAGTATGAATCTATAGAATTTTGATTGCTATGACCAGTAAATTTCAGCAATTGTTGTTCTTCTACACCACTTTTCGCGAAATCGAAGTCAAGCGTATGGAGGCAGTTTACAAACTTTTGCTCAGAAAAATCGTATAATTTCGATAGAGCGGATATACCTGTGGAAGAACTGGCGCTTATTCTTGAAAACCATGAGTTTAACATGCGAAAAAAGAACTCCGAAGACTACAAGGAGAGTGTTTTCAAAGTTCAAATCCGCTGCATCATTGATTAGAATTGATGCCAAAAAGATCAAAATAACAAATCATTCTGCAAGGGCCACTGCCACTTCGGCCAAAATGGGATTCGGAGAACAGCAATTGATTAAAATAACCGGTCATGGTAGCAGCCACTCGATAAAACCGTGTCTGCAAATAGACTCGGGCCATCATCAGGAAATAATTGGCGCAATGAGGTCTGCTTCAACTTCGGCAAAGACGATTCGAGAATCTCTGAATCAAGAACGTGCAACTACTTCCAATCAACCTGCCATAGTTTATAATAATTGCGTTTTCCATATAAACAATAATTACAATAGTCAACATAATATAAATAGTCAGATTTATTATCACTTGTTACCATTCATATAAAATAAAAAACTAAAAACTTATCTATTTTTTTATGTTATTTTTCAACTGCTAGGCGAATATAACAAATTTACATTGCGTCGAAGTTTCGATACCATCCTCTAGGTATGTGTTACGAAATTTTTACTCATTGTAGTTGCATGAAAAAATATATATATATATCAATTTTGGACTACTACAATTGGTAGAAAGTTATAATTTTATCAAATTTAATGTGCTTTGCAGTATCGGTAATGGCCATGTAATGGCTTCTCAGCCTGCCCTTTAAGATATTGTTTTCTACTCATTGTAGTTACACGGTAATGCAGTTGTATAATTAATTATATTACATTCTTTGATTTTTTCATCTTCTTCGGGCTATAACAAGTGGTAGAAAATGAAACAAATATTAGTTTTATAGATACATACCTACAGGAACAGATTACATAATAATATTCAGTTTGTCTTCACACCAATGAACTCTTAGCCTATAAACTGTTGATTACTACTGATTGTAGTAGCTCAAAAGTGCCATTTAGAGACAAAAAATATAATATTCTCTTATTTTATAGTTACTGGAGCTTACTACAAGTGGTAGAAAATTATAATTTTAGAGGTTTTTCGGAAAGCTGCATGACCAAATTCATAGCGCGTCATAGCTTTGTCAGCTATTATTTAGGCCTTCAAATTGGTAATTTCTACTCATTGTAGTTGCATGGAGACCATTTCAAGATAGAAAATAGTATATTCTTCAATTTTACATGAGTTTTGAGTAACTACAAGTGATAGAAAACTGTTTTTTTTTTTGCGTTTTTATGAACGTGCGTTATGTGCGCTTTAATGGTATGAAATTCATAACCAGCGTTAGCAAGCATCAATCATAAGAGGCTGTGATCATTGTATTTTGACACTTCAAAACATCAAAAAAACTCGCGTTCTGTTGCAATATAGAATATTGCATAGCCAGTAAGACCAATAACTTTGTTCAAAAAATGATGTTCAGTTACATGAAAATATACAAACAAATAGTTAAGCTTACTAAGTAAATCATCATTGTCAGTTCAAATTCTGTTCAATATTGTAAATAAGGGGCTGCGAAATATCCAGTTTCCCTTTTTTATTATTATATTACTGTAACGGTACAGGCGTATCTTTACCCTACCGACGATAAAGTTATGAACAATTCCCTTGTTAATATTCTGCAATACTAACAAATATCAGAATGACCAGTGCAAACCAACCCTCCTTTAGGACAACACGCATTAAATCTCTGCTCCATTTCGTTCAATCTGTTGTAACTTTAAGTAATATAGTTAGTGTTAACATCCGAAATTGACTTTTATTTTTACGAACTAAAATCATTTCAAAGATTAAGATCAGGAAATAGATAAATGAATCGATTTGAAAATCATACTATATGCAAATTATGCGTGAAATTGTCTGATGTAATGATCAATCATCGTACCATGACTTATTTATTTGCATTAATAGAGGATTGTGACTCCAACTTGAAGAAAGAAAATTTGTTCCGAATTGTCCACAAATATTTGCATCTAAACTACGCAATATTGAAAGTACTGAATGAGAAAAAGGTAAATTAATTAGTATCTAAATATTATATATATTTTAACAGACATAAACACTCAATTGAAAACATTAAAAGTCCTGCATTTTCGCCATTAAGAAGAGAGGAGGTGTCCGAACAATATAGAAAACATCTTAGCTTCGTAATTAAAATGTATCGTAACTAAATATTATGTGAACAAATAAAAATCATTCTGTCAAAAATGGTCTGTTATTGTGAACGTCAAAAGTTTCCAGTATAATTCGCTGTTGGGTATCCCACGAGAAAAAAATTTCCACTAAAATACCTCCGTTGCCATGCTGATCTGTCAAAATAACGTATTTTGATTGGTTCAAAATTACAGGTGTGGAATTTTCTCAGTAAGTGTTCGTATAAAACAAGGTTATTTGGTAGTTTAGTGTGAATATTTGCGGAAGTAAACCTGGCAGCAGGTGTCGGTATGTTATGAAATACATTATGTAGACTATTTGGATAAAATTTCAATGTAACATATACTATAATTTAACACGTTTCATTAAAAGTTTCTAAATCATTTTCCATATATTTTCTCTTCCTACAACCATTCAAATTTGATGCGCAGAATGGTCCGAAAGTTATTCTGATAACAAAAGTGATGAAAGTCACGTGATCAATCGGTCACAGCTTTTTGCTTTTGCATACCATGAAACAAATGAAGGCTAATGTAACTCGCTTGAATAACTTGTATATCATCGTTATAGGAGATTCGTATGGCATACTATATCAGGTCTTACTGAAAAAAACAGGTCTTAAGGCATGGCAGCGTAACCATTTTCCGACCACGTTAGCTTTCGAATTTCATATTTTGTCGATACTCATATATAGTGTGAGAATTTTGAAAAATATTTTAGCGACCGAAGAATAATTGAATGAAGTATTCGATGACAAAACCATGTGCTGCCACATTCAGTTTATCCTAGCTTGAACAGCTCTTCAGTTTTGATTGGTCTTTCTGTTAGGAAGGAAAACTTTCAAAATGGAAATTTTGTTGTATCAAGCTTAGGATGATGAATAGTTGCTCCACGAGAACTAGGTATACAATCACTGATACAATATAGTTAGGTGATTAATCACGTATCGCTCAATCGGAGCATTTCCCGTGCACTGCGTATTTTTTTAAGTAGGTTGAATACAGCATAGCCTCCGTGAGTATATATATCGGAGAAAATAAATTCGAAGATTGAATGTGCTAAGAGGGAAATGGATTCAACAGGTAACATTAGTTTTTATTAGCTTTAGCGAAAGGAAACAGCTACCATCGAATCGATTTTTTCGTTGTAGTAATTTACGATAAATAATGAGTTTTTGGAGACATGCAATGTGTTGTTTACAAGACTATGAAAAACGATTCTAAGCAAAAAGTCGAGTCATCACTGTATAATAGCGCTCATGTTCTATTTTTGTACAATGAACGGAAGGCTTTAAATTTGCTTTCTGGAATCAGATTGAATCCTTCGCTTGACTGTGAGTTGAAAGACTCATGGATAGAAAATGTAAATGAATTATATATTTTATACTCCGAAATGTCCCTCTTAATTGAAGTCGTTGATCACTTGAGCGGAAGTTGAAAAACAGCTTAGAATGCAAGATGAATGCTATTTGTTAGGAGGTTTTATCAAACTCACATAATGATAAACGACGGTAAATAATCGGTTCAATTAAAGTGAATGAATTAAGGAAGAACTGCTCAAATCCCCAGACAATTAGGAGACTACACAAATATATTGGAACATACAATTTCCATATAGTCGGGTCAAATTAGACGTTAAAAATGTGAAAGCTCGGAATTTTTTCCAAACAGATCAATCAACTTAATTTTTGTTGCAAATCGTTCCTGGACGCATACTGAACGATATTGAACTTTGAGATGTTGCCGCTCGACCATTTTTCACCTGTTAAACCGGAAATTGGCCAATTTTCATGGGAAAATTTGCACAATTGATAGATATTGCCAAACTTGGCTCGAGAACTCCACTCGGGGGTTTTCGAGGTCGCTGATCACGATTCCATTTACGACCGCGGTAGCTAGAAATTGGCCAACTTTATGTCCCAAAAATGGTCAAATTTAATCATTCCTGAGTTTTTGTTGAAATTGACTAAAACATTCCACTCGGGGGTTTTCGAAGTCGCTGATTACGAATCCGGAGTTAGATTTACCATTTTCGACCGCAGTATCTAGAAATTGACCAATTATATGTCTGAAAAATGGCCAAATTTAATAATTTCGTAATTTTTGTTGAAAATGACTAAAACATCTCACTCGGGGGTTTTCGAGGTCGCTGATGACGATTCCGAAGTTACATTTACCATTTTCCACCGTGGTAGCTAGAAATTGGCCAATCTTATGTCAGAAAAATGGATAAAGTAGATAATTTCGTAATTTTTGTTGAAATTTTTTGCCATGAAATTGATAAATTTCTAAATGGTATAATAATAAAAAAATGTTACTTCAGAATCACGAAACCCCCAAACGATGTCTTTCAGCCATTTTCAACAAAAATTACGAAATTATCTAATTTATCCATTTTTCTGACATAAAATTGGCCAATTTCTAGCTACCGCGGTGGAACATGGTAAATCTAACTTCGGAATCGTGATCAGCGACCTCGAAAACCCCCGAGTGAGATGTTTTAGTCATTTTCAACAAAAATTACGAAATTATTAAATTTGGCTATTTTTCAGACATATAATTGGCCAATTTCTAGCTACTGCGGTGGAAAATGGTAAATCTAACTTCGGAATCGTGATCAGCGACCTCGAAAACCCCCGAGTGAGATGTTTTAGTCAATTTCAACAAAAATTACGAAATTATTGAATTTGCCTATTTTTCAGACATATAATTGGCCAATTTCTAGCTACCGCGGTGGAAAATGGTAAATCTAACTTCGGAATCGTGATCAGCGACGTCGAAAACCCCCGAGTGAAATGTTCTAGTCATTTTTAACAAAAATTACGAAATTATTAAATTTGCCCATTTTCAAGACATATAATTGGTCAATTTCTAGCTACCGCGGTGGAAAATGGTAAATCTAACTTCGGAATCGTTATCAGCGACCTCGAAAACCCCCGAGTGAAATGTTTTAGTCAATTTCAACGGAAACTGCGAAATTATTAAATTTGACCATTTTTGGGACATAAAGTTGGCGAATTTCTAGCTACCGCGGTCGAAAATGGTGAATCTAACTTCGGAATCGTGATCAGCGACCAAGAAAACCCCCGAGTGGAGATTTCCAGCAATACCAATCTTGCAAATTTTCCCACGAAAATTGGACAATTTCCGGTTTAACAGGTGAAAAAAAATGGTCGAGCGGCAAGATCTTAAAGTTCAATATTGTTCAGTATCCGTCCAGGAACGATTTGCAAAAAAAATTAAGTTGATTGGTCTGTTTGGAAAAATTTCCGAGCTTTTTCGCTAAATTGACTCGACTAATAAGTTTTCGGTTGATTCAATCAATTTCTCCATCTGATACAATCTATAAAACTTCAAGGTTCGCCCACTAGATATTTCTGCTTTCAATTGAATAGGCTGCAAGATATATTTTTGTATCGTACCGAGGAACGGTATACATTAGTAGAAATATAAGGAATAAATTATATTCTCATGTCGGAACTTATATTCAACAAGATCGAATTGGAGTTAAAATTCATTATTCAGCTATATGTAGATGTGTTCAACCGAAGGATCTGCTGTCATATGTATACCACGATGTTTAACATCACTAGTTTTTTCGCTGAGAAACATTCATAAGGAAACAAAACAAAATGTTCAGATATTGATCTCTGATTGTCAATTAGCTGCTGAGTTTGAAGCTCAATAAAAGCTCTCTTTCATGGGATGTACCTTTTTGCAATTTGTTCTAGTAATTTTCTAAGAGTTTCTCACCACATGTATGTTTTAATTTTGAATCTATATCTATATATATGAATTGGAGATTTTCTTCGGTTTTAAGCAATTTAAACGATGTATTTTGATAAAACAATCTTCTCATTTGACGAATTTCGGCTTAATCCTTCTTCAGAGATTTATTTCTCGCTCACATTTGAAGTGAGTTGCTTTTACGGAAGCACACACTCATCTTGGCTTTGAAATTAATCTAAATTAATATTGTCTTACTTAATTCAATGTTCCTCAGAAATTTTACTTAAGAAATTGTTACTTATATCATTTTGGTTCATGACTTTAATAAGAAAACAATGAAAATATATCCAACTCTCTACAATCCATTTTAAAACTCAACTCAACTCCAATTCAATATTGCTATTAGTATTAATATAGGAGGGACATAACAAGAGGCAGGTCAATCAATGCACCATAAATAGTATCATCTGCCTTTGAAATAAACTCCAAACTCGTTCCAGATTCAAATAAGATTCATATGAGATATTCCCTAAACGATCTATCAATCACAAAAATTCGATGTAATTCAAGCTTGATAACCTCAATTTGAATTACTTCCTGTGAAACTTGATTCCATTCAGCAGAGCTATCAAGCAGCAGGAATTAAATTCATGAGAATTCTAATATTAAGAACTCTGCTTGACTCAAGTTCTCAAACAAGACAGATGACGCAGAACGACAGGTGACAGATGACTGCATCATCTGTCTTGTTTGAGACTCTGAAGCATTTGAAAACCGAACCCGATATGCTGAAGAGATTTCGAACATCATTGTGCTGAGAATGGGAACTAAAATACCCGATTCCAACAAATCACTTTCATCCAGAGAACCCTGGTGCAATGAAATCTGTTCCAGGATTGCCACTTCGAAACAAACAACGCAGGTGGTTTTTCTTGGTACCACCTGTCTTGTTACTTACCTAACCTTGCCTTAACTCTTTCGCTAATATTGTTACATGTTCAACCTGTCCCCTCTTTCTCCCCTACTTTGTTTTTCTCTGTTAACTTCAAGCTGCACTCCACTTTGTTCTTTCTGTGTATACTTGTTAGTATTTCCCATACTCTGATTCCTCGGTTGACTTCACCCTTCCTCCTACTTTGTTCTAATCGACTCATGCTCCCTTCATTACCAAGTATATTGACAAACCTACTTGTAGCTGTTGTAGTTGTGTATTTGAATGATTTGGAAATACTGAAAATTATTAAGCATAACACGATTTTACAGGAGATCCGGACGAAATCATTCAAATTGATGATGATATAGAGACATACCATATTACCTATTTGAATCATATATCATTCACCACAAATCAAGGACATTACCAAATGAAATTTACCAAAGGGCTTGGAAATAAGCCCTAGTAATCTATCACGTTTAATAACTATAGCTTCCTTGGAAATCTGAATATGTATTACATACACTTTTTGCTGCTAATATGATACAGAATCACATATTGAATTTTTCACATATTTTTTACATATGTATTGGAGTCTGGAAATCTTTTTTAGGTGTGAAAATCTGAATTATTGAAGTATGTATTAGAAGGGAGTATATAATACTAAAATTTTGTGCATCCTTTCAGACATTCATGATGTTTGGTTCTATATTTTTGTGAAACATTTCTGAGGAAAGTCGTTTATTTTAATTTTCTCTTGATCAAGGATTGTAGGATTGTCAAAGTCCATAACATGATTCACATTTCTACAGTGTTCTGCAAGTTCACATGTTTTCAATTTTATTTTTCTGTCACTCTTATGTAGAGTCATTACTTTTTCTAGATGTTTTCTCATATGTCTCACGTATACCAAATAATAATCCTTATATGGAATTTTATACACTATTTCTGAGGTTTTTCAAAAAGTATTTATGACTTCAACTTTGAGAAAGTTCTATTTACTGTAGGAACAATTGTACTATTGCTATTTTTGATAAAGTCAGGTGACCCCGCTCTGGAAAAGATCACATAAATAATGAATTCTATAGAAATATTGCAAATGATAAATGTTGTATACCTATTAATTTCAGATTTCAGTACTTTGAGTGCATGACAATATTTGCTCAGTTCTCTGGTACGAGAATTCATATGAAATCTTCAATCAAGTCTGTAATCTATTCTTATTTCTGAAAAATTTATTCAAATTGTCGAGTCCAGCTTATGGTCATCATATACACTAAATTGAAAATTGAGAGATCATTCTTTGATATGAATACTTGATGATCTGTGTTTCTTCAATTCTATATTTCAAGTGGTTTTCCTTGACGTATTGTTCCATTTTGAACTGTTTTTGACAAATAGTTTGTTTTAGATTATCTTCATTATCTTCAGATATATAACAAGATGAATTATTTGCGAACTGCACAACGCCCACTACCCAGAAATATGGCAAATCATTTGTAGAAGGGAGATATAGCAGAGGTTCTAGTATAGATCTATGATATTTTTGCGATTATAAGTGAAGATTTTGATCTACAGGGTTTCATTGAGCACACCAATTCGATTGACTCAATTTTACGGTAAAATTAGAAAGCAATAACCAGTTTCCCTCCTTTGAAATTGATAGATAGATAGATAGATCACTTTATTGCAATTACCATTAACATGATTTACAAACTTTTAAACTTATACCTAAACCTAACCTTAATACCAAGCTAGAATATAAAATGAATCACTGTTGAGTTAAGACAGAATATAATAGCTGTAATAGAAGCATTGATCATTTTCATAAAGGAAACATACCACGTGAATAAAAAATATGAATTATAAAATTGAAAATTTACTAAATATGTATCATAAGTTCTTATCACATTCATACTCTTTCACAGAATAATAAGCTTTACTGGCTAGTAATGTGAATATGGATTTCTTAAATAATTTTTGATTTGTTAAGTCTTTTATGTTTGGTGGTAATTTGTTGAATATATGTATTGATTTATAAAATAAACTATTGGCATATGTAGAATTATAAGCATGGATAGGTCGAAGAAATTCTCTTTGCCTCGTTGGATAACTATGAACATCGTTATTTTTTAGAATATATTTTTTTCTATTATAAACCAAAAGCAGCAACGCATAGATGTACATTGACGGCACAGTTAAAATATTGTGGATTTTGAAAACCTCTCTACAAGAATCTCGCCATCCCAAACCAGCAATTATTCGTAAAGCTTTTTTTTGCCACACAAAACATGAATGAGATGATGATGAGTTTCCCCAAAATTGAATGCAGTATCGTAGATTGCTATCTAGAAGACCATAATAGACAGAACGAAGTGCAATCTTAGAAACAATTGATTTAATTGATCTGAGAACAAAACATGCAGAGCTCAATTTATGGTTAATATTTTCAATATGTAAAGCATATGATAATTTGCAATCTAAGGTTAACCCAAGGAATTTTACAGATTCAACCTGTTTAAGGTAAGTATTGCCCATTTTGATGGTGTTATTCAAATTTAAATTAACATAATTATTCAGAACAATAAAATTAGTTTTATCAGTATTAATAACTAGATTATTTTTCAAAAACCATTGTTCTAGCTGTTTACTTATTATCCTAGCTCTGTCTAATAATTCATCAATATTTGTACCTGTGAACACTACAGTAGTATCGTCGGCATACATATATATATATATCGGCTTGAATATGTTTGGGTAAGTCATTTACAAAAATATTGAATAAAATGGGTCCAAGGATGGATCCTTGTGGAACACCGATTGTCACTCTAACATGACTCGATTTATACTCGCATCCATCTTTCTTGATTGAAACATAGTTTAACCTATTTTCTAAGTATGAAACAAACCATTCACTAGCAATACCTCGAATACCATACGCTTTCATTTTATTTATTAATATTTTATGATTCACCATGTCAAATGCCTTTGACAGGTCACACACTAATACTACACTAACTCTTTTATTATTAGTGTTGTTATAAATATTGCTTAATAATTCATATGCAGCACTATTTGTAGATTTACCAGCGCGAAAACCATGCTGATTATCAACAATAATTTTATTTTTTTCTAGATAGTCAACAACGCGATTTTTCATAGCATTCTCTAGAATTTTCCCCAGTATTGAATTTAAACTTATGGGTCGATAATTATTCATACATTCTGGATTCCCTTTTTTAAACACAGGTACCACCTTTGAGACTTTCAATTGCGAAGGTACGTATCCATCTTGAAAAGAAGAATTAACAATTTCCAATATAGGGGGATAAATATGTTCAATAGAATTTTTTATCAATACAACAGGCAATTCATCAATACCAGTAGAGTTAGTGTTTTTTAAATTATGGACTATATTAAAAATTTCGTTTTTTGTTACTGGAGAAAGGAACAGACTATTACAAGTTGAAATGTGTAGATGGTCGAGGTTACTGCAATGTTCATGTGCCCCCGGTGTAATGCTGAAGTGATTAACAAAAAGCTCACTTATAGCTTGAGAATCATTTACTTTATGACCCAAGTGAACGATACTATTAATTGACTTATATTCAGATGCTTTTCCCCTTTCCCTGTTAATTATCTGCCAGACTGTTTTGGAAACACATGCAGATTCACTGATTATTTTATCATTATGTTTCTTTTTAGCCATTAATACTATTTTGCTAAGTAAATTAGAATATTTCTTATAATAATTTGAGATAATTGAATTATTAAAAATGCTCTTAAGTAAGAATAAATCACGTTTTGTTTTTGATGATATTTTAATTCCTTCAGTTAACCAGGGCTTTTTACTTCTGTGAACGATTCTTCTTAGAGGGAAACTACCATGGAATGCTTTAGATATTGAATTATAAAAAAAGTTCAATTTATTTTCAGCACCTGTTATAAGTGACATCGAACTCCAGTTATAATTATAGAAATAAGAATTAAATTCAGAAAGATTATAATTATTGAAAATACGCAAAATATTAACTAAGTCCTTTTTTGGCTCATTTAAAATATTCAGTTCATGAAATAATGCAAGATGGTCCGAAAATCCACTTTCGTAAACAAAGCTATCTTTTTTATTGAAATTGATGTTTGTAATAACATTATCTAGAGTTGAGCGCGTATTACCAGAAATTCGAGTGGCACAATCATAGACAAAGTCCAAATTAAAAGCATTACATAAATGTTTAAAGTTCTGCGTTGCTTTTGAGTTTATTTCAAAACGAATATTAAAGTCTCCACATATCATCACATTGTGTTTGTGACATTGAATAAATTCGAGAAGTGATTCTAATTGAACAAAAAAAGTTTCAACATCAGCCAATGGGGTTTTATATATACAAATTAATATAAATTTATAATCATTCGTTTCAAAACATTCAATTCCACAACATTCAAATACCTTTTCAATACAAAACTTTGAAATATTCATAACATTAAATTTCGATTCTTCTCTGACATAAATTGACACACCACCATGCTCAAAATTCTTCCTGCAGAATGTAGCAGCTAATTTATAATTATCAATTATGAAGTTCTCGCTTGATGTTAGCCAGTGCTCAGAAAAACATAAGTATTTTAAATTGTGATATTCATCCAATAACAATTCCAAATCATATTTCTTGTTCCTAATACACTGAATATTCATATAAAATAAATACGAAACAGAAAATTTTAAAATCAAATTTTCACTGTTATTATTACAAACACTATCACTATCACTGCTATAGACAGATATGATCTCCGAGGAAGCACTTAAAAATTTTCGTTAGCTGCTTCTGCTTTTTTTGGAAAATAATATGTGTTAATGAAAGCACCATATGGCCATAATTCTGGTGACATAACCTTTTCAGCGACATCATGGGGGACTCCAATTTTATAAGATTTATAGTTAGCATTTTCATGTTTTGTCTTGAGTTCTTCTACTTTAAATGAAATTGTATCATTAGTATCCATGGATGTCAGAAAGTTAAGTAACGTATCGTTAGTTACAGATGAATCTAATCTAGATACAAAGTACCATTTATACAAAAAGTTACGTGCCACAGGTAGTGCGCAACTATTATTTTTGCCCTTAAAACTGGACTTAGGCATTGACCTTTTAGATTTATTACCTGCAAATGAATTTTCAACTTTTTGATCAGGATTAACATCAGATCTGCTTTTATTACGTCTTCTACGAACAACGGGAATGAAATCGTGATCTGTAATTACACGTGCCGCTGCTGCACTTCCATTTCCAACAATGTTGATATTCGTCGACTTATTGTTAACGGGTACACTAGCTGCCTTGCTTGCATAGGTGTTATCAATACCCTTATCAATAGTGGAATGCGTTTCTTCTGAAACGAAATCGATTATATCAGATTTCGAATCAAACTCACTTAATTTCTCTGATAATTCCATAATTGTAGTTTTCAATGTTGCATTTTCATTAGTTAGTATTGTTAACTTGTTATTAATTTCACTTAACTTGGCACAAACGACAGATTTAATAGTATCGGAGACAACTCTCTGTATGTTATCGTATAAACTTGATTGAAATTCTTTATTATTCAAAATATCTTCCATGATAGATTTAATCTCAGAAGTACTTCTTGTTTTGGCACCCATAATGGGTAAAAATTGTAAATATTGATACTATTCAACAGATTTACAGTTGTACTGATAAGAACACGTGTTACATCGCCTACAAGTGATGATTCTCCGTAATACGATAGACTTTATCATTGCTGACATTACTTTTATATGCCAACACATAATGTACTTTAATATAATAATTCATTCTATTTCTCTACTTCGCCTTGTGTAGATGTTTTAGTTTCACACATTAATAATTTTGTATTAATTCAAATAAAGTTTTTTTAAAAAGCTTTTCGTTATACCACGACATATAACTGGCGCAGTCGGTAGGATTGTAAGACGGTTTTTCTGTGCATTTCTGGAACTTTTGCGAAAACGACAGTGAAATCGGTTTATTTCAATAATTTGCTTACAAGTTCGGACAAACGAAAATTGTCACCAGGGCCTAGGACCACATCGCCGAAGCCGTAGAAGTAAAAACCACATCGTCGAAGCTTCTATAGTTAAGAAAGAAAGCAAAGAGAAGATGAAAACAACTCTACTAATGTGAGTAAATTTCTCATTGAATCCCATTCATTCAAATTCATCCTATAATTAATAAATCCCATGAATTTATCAGATTCTGAATCTGAAGAGTTTAATTGTGACGTAAATAATTCACAAACAATTCGTGACAGGAGTCCTATCAGAACTAACAGAATAAATAGAAATTTTCATAATATCAATCAATCACTAATAATGGCTGATTTACAAAATTATCATCTGAATGCTATCCCTAGTTACGATGGTGATAAAACCACTCTTGCAATATTTATATCTGCATGCGAAAATTTATTAACAACCTTTATAGATCGCAATAATGCTGCGAATCCACGTAATGAATGGTTACTTAGGGTAATCATAGGTAAACTTGAAGGAAGAGCTAAAATATTAGTTGGCAGTCGTGAAGACGCAACAAACTGGCCAAATATAAAAAAATTACTTTTGCAATACTTTGCGGACCAGCGTAATGAGGACTGTTTAGTACGCGACTTAATGTGCTTAAAACCAGAACCTCGTGAACAACCCAATCAATTTGGAATGCGAGTGCAAGATGTTCGAAGCTTGCTACAAACTAAATTGCGTTTGACTATCCCTGATGAAAATATCAGAAATGTCAAAAATGAAATTTACGATAATCTAGCCTTACAAACTTTCCTACATGGATTATCAGGACAATTAGGTCTCGCAGTGCGGTTACAAAAACCCATAAACTTAGAACACGCTATGAGCATGGTCAATGAAGAAGAGAACTTCTCTTATGCAGACAAACATTATAAACCTTCAACTAATGTTCCATTTAATAAAAATTGCAATAACTTTGATAGAGCAAAACAACCAATTGCACCACCTAGACAATTCAATAATTTTGTACCCCATTTTGCTAATAACCAAGCAAGCAATATGCCACAATCCCGATCGCTCAATTACGTACCAACAAATCGATTTAACTCAAATAATCAACAACAAAATTTTAACAGACTAGCCCCTCAAACCCCCACAGGTAAAATGTACGCAGGACAAAATAATTTCAATAATGGACCAAATAGAACAGTTCGAAACTTTCACCAATCGAATAATAATTTTAGACCAAATTATAAACCAACTCCTATGCAAACGTCAACCCGTAATATGACACATATAACAAATACCGTACGTCCACAAACAAAATGGATTTCGGAAGAACTTTATCATCAGGAAGTTGAAGACGAAAACGAGACATACATGACACCATATTGCGAAGAATATTCGCAAGAAACTCAAATACAATCAGAAGATTCTCAATTTTATGACACTGACGAACATAGTTTCGAAGTCGAATCGGAAAATTTTCAATTAGACCTCAACCTACCCGATCAACCTTGATACATTTAAATAACGATAATAATCCCCGCTTACCGTTCATAATTATTCCAAATGTTAATCTTAAACTTATGATAGACACCGGATCTATGAAGTCTCTAATAAATAATAACGTTGTAGAAAAATTTTATAGTAATTATAAAAGACAAGAACTCTTTAAAATACAGTCGGTACATCAAGTTAGTAATCATGATACAACAGTAAATATTCCCTTACCGAAAATATTTAATACTGGCGATTTAAAACACAAGTTTTACGTATTTGATGTAAACTCGCAATATCATGGACTCATTGGATTAGATCTACTAAAAAAATTAAAAGCAACACTCGATTTCGACAATAATTTGTTGATAACAGAAAGAACAAAAATTCCAATTCATATTATAAAAGAATCAGAATCCGAAAATAACACCAAATCTTTGAAACATACTCCTATTCAAAATTTTAAAATAACTATCGAACCTCGTACAGAAAGAGTCATAAAAATTCCAGTCAATACAAACAACAAATACGGAGTATTAAATAAAATTACATTTCGACCAGGAGTAGAAGTACCTACCTCTTTAGTTAAAATAGATAATAAATTTGCGACAACTACGGTAACAAATTCTAATAATAATCCTGTTGAAATAATAATACGCGAACCTTTAGAAATTGACGAATACAATGAAATTTCTTGTAATCATACGGAATATGCTAACAATTTTGAAGAACCAATGGATATTGAATATCCATCGGAAATCGAGAATATTCAAACCGAAAATCTTAACTCTTTACGTTTAGATCATATGAATGCCGAGGAAAAACAAGCAATACAAGAACTTTGCGAAGAATATAAAGATATATTCTATTGTGAAAAAATACCTTTATCCTTTACCAACAAAGTAAAACACAAATTACGCTTAACTGACGAAAACCCCATATTTGTAAAATCATACAGGTTACCTCACGTCCATCAAGCAGAAGTACGTAATCAAATCGATACGTTACTTAAACAAGACATCATACAACCTTCATGTTCGCCATGGAGTTGCCCTGTATTGATAGTGCCAAAGAAGACAGACTCCAGCGGTAAAAAGAAATGGCGCATGGCCATTGACTATCGGAAAATTAATGAAAAACTCGTGGAAGATAAATACCCACTTCCAAATATCACAGATATACTGGACAAACTTGGCAAAAGTCAGTATTTCACTACTTTGGACCTTGCCTCTGGCTACCACCAGGTAGAAATGGCACCGGAAGACATCGAAAAAACAGCGTTTAGCACGGAAAATGGCCATTACGAGTTCAAACGTATGCCATTTGGGCTACGTAATGCACCAGCGACGTTTCAACGCATTATGGATAACATCCTCAGAGGAATCCAAAATGAGAAGTGTTTTGTCTATTTAGATGACATAATAATATTCTCAACTTCGTTACAGGAACATTTGACACGTTTGAAAGAAGTATTTGAACGACTACGGAACGCAAATCTAAAGATACAATTAGATAAAAGCGAGTTCCTCAGCAAAGAAGTCGCTTATCTTGGACACGTCATAACATCGGATGGAGTTCAACCAAATCCAGACAAAATTAAGGCTGTAGTACAATATCCACTACCTAAGACCACAAAGGAAATTAAAGGCTTTCTTGGTTTAGTCGGATACTACCGAAAGTTCATAAAGGACTTCGCTAAGCTCACAAAACCCATGACAAGATGCCTAAAGAAAAATGCGAAAATCGAGCAGACTCCAGAGTTCATCGATGCATTTGAAAAATGTAAACAAATTTTGACGAACTATCCAATTTTGCAATACCCGAACTTTGACCAACCGTTTATTCTTACGACGGATGCGTCAAATGTAGCATTAGGTGCTGTGCTTTCCCAAGGGAACATAGGCAGCGATAAACCTGTGTGCTATGCATCGAGAACCCTCAACGAAACGGAACAACGTTATTCAACTATTGAAAAAGAACTCCTAGCAATAGTTTGGGCAACGAAATATTTTCGTCCCTATCTATTCGGCCGAAAGTTCTATGTATATACCGATCACCGCCCGCTTGTGTGGCTGATGAAATTGAAAGAGCCCAATTCCAAGCTTGTACGATGGCGACTAAAACTAGAAGAATTCAACTATGAAATAATATATAAGAAGGGTCGTTATAACACAAACGCTGATTCTCTTTCACGAATATTAATAAATGCTATGACTAAATCTAACCCAAATGACAATGACAAAGACTCAATTATGCCAAATCTCGATGAAGATGAAAATCTATTATCGGAAATAGCAACACTTTCACCCGGTACATTAGACAGAATTCTAGAACAACCCGATTTTGTAATTGATGATACAAGTCTACCTATATCATTATCTGAAATCCCAATGTTAGACACCATTTCCGATAGTTCTCATTCAAATATAAATATCGAACCAAAAAATGGTATCCCAATTTCGGAAGATGCAATTGAAGCAAAACCAAACCAATATTTCATAACAACAGTTTCAATGAATCCTAGAGACGTAAAACATGTCAAAGTAGGTAAAAACAATAAATACTTTATACAGATTTCAAGGAATAATAATGAGGACGAAATTATAAAATTCTTAAAAAATTATACTGCAGCTAATAAAACTTATTATTTTAATTTTGATCAAGAGAAAATGTATAAAGATTTTAGTTCTATATACATAAGATTATTTAATAATAATGCACCTAAAATTATTAGTTGTAAGAAGCATAAGATACCACTTATAGATGACGAAGAAATAACAAATGTTATAAGCAACTATCATACTGGTAAAACCAATCACCGAGGTATCACTGAAACTCTCAAACAAATTACGAACAAATATTACTTTCCTGATATGAAAATTAAAATAGCCACCTTTATAAATAAATGCGAAAAATGCCAAAAGGCAAAATATGACAGGAATCCTCCAAAAATCCCTATAATGTTAACGGAGACGCCAAACAAACCTTTCCAAATTATACATGCTGATACATTCACTATCGAAGGACAAAACTATGTTACTTTAGTAGATGCATTTTCAAAACTAGGACAAGCAATTCCTATAACTTCAAAAAATTCTATCGAGACAGTTAATTCATTTATTACTTACTTTACCTATTATGGCGTACCTGAAACCATAGTAATGGATAACGGATCTGAGTTTAATTCCGAAACAGTTCAACAATTACTAGAGTTACATAAAATAAACATCCACTTCATTACCCCTCGAAATCCACCTTCGAATGGAATAGTTGAGAGATTCCATTGTACTATTATTGAACATATCAGATTAATGCGACAAGAAAAGAATAAAGATCCTATTAAGCAACTAATAAGTTATGCTCTCATAGCATATAATAATACGATACACTCATCGACAGGTTATACACCAATGGAACTTACAATCGGACATGCACAAAACAAAGACATTTATGACTTAGACGATCAAAAGAAATTATTACAGGAGTACATTCAATCCCACAGAAAAAAGATAGCATTAACTTATGACAAAGTCAAAGAGGAAATTGAACAAGAAAAAATTAGAATCCAAACTAAACGTAATACTAATACGAATGAATCGCAGTTTACTAATGTAGATCAAGTTTATTCTAAATTAGATCGCCGAGGTAAAACTACTCAAAGGTACGAAGGTCCTTTTGACGTGATTAATATAAATGATAAAAATGTAGCTACTTGTTCAAAAGAAGCTAAAACCCGAAAAATACATTTAAGAAATCTGAAACGACCTGTTCTTGTTCCAGATGGCTCGCCATCCTTACAACAGAACACACCTACGGACAAGAAATCGAATTCTCCAAAATAACCGAAAATCCGGGACTACTACCTATAAAATTAGGTAATGTCCAAAACACTATTGATTATTGGACTTTAATTAAGATAGTAGATTTAGAACCATTAGAGAATAGTTTTAATTATCTATATGAACAAACTCGTAGAGTAGAAAATATTATGAATGAAACACAACATGGGCCAACGTACAGAAAAGAAATAAATAATTATCAGCACCTATTAGAATATCAAGTAACGGAAACTAGCAAAAAGCTTACTCAACTCATTCCTTCAGATAATAAAAGAATTAAACGAGGACTCATAAACGGTTTAGGATCGGTTTTCAAAGCAATTACCGGTAATTTAGATCAAGAAGATGCAAGAAGGTATGACAACGCAATTGAACAACTTACAAATTCCCAAATTAAAATGAAAACATTAGTTGAAGAACAAATCAGTATCGCTCAAAGCGCTATGCAGAAATTTGAAGAGGCTACAAATAAAATTATTATCAATCAGGTTAAATTAGACCAACAATTTCAGTACGTAACATCATGTATGGAACAGATGCAATTACAAGTAGATAAGCTCGAGGACGCACTAGTATTTCAAATGCTTATTGTTCAAATGATATCCGCAATAAATGCTATTAATGACATATTAGAAACTATAGTGAATGCCGTAACGTTTTCAAAACTTAAAACATTTCACCCTTCCATATTGGAAACGGAAGACTTACTTTACGAATTAACCGAAATCTCAAATTCACAACAAAAGCTTAAATTACCTTACGAAGTTAGTTCTGATACGATTCAATTGTATGAAAAAATTGTGACAGTAAAAAGTTACTATCAAGAGAGACAAATAATCTTTATAATTGAGATACCAATTGTAGAAAACATTCCGTATAACTATTACCACCTCTACTCACTTCCTACAAAAACATCCTCACTTAATTATCATGTAATAATTCCTCAACATAAATACCTATCCATCAATGAGAAATATTACGCTTTATCTAATGAAAAATGCATTGAAGCTACCACTAATGAATTCCTGTGTGAAGCCCAAAATATCAACGAAATCAGCAGCCATAGCCCCTGTGAAATTCAACTACTTCAATTCACTAACCACTATAGCGATTGTAAACAACATGAGGTCGAGATAAATCAGGAAAAACTACAAAAAATTGGAACAAATCAATGGTTAGCAGTATTTCCAAACGAAACTACAGTTGCCAGCTTGTGTAACCACAACAGAGACAAGAAGACCGTCCTTGGAAATTATATTATCAAAATACCAGAAAACTGTCAATTACTAGTACGAGAGAGAATCTTCAAAACATACCAAAATACTATAAAAATTATAAAACCAATAGAGTTGCCTAACATCGAAATTCCTGATCTTCAATTAAATCACGATCATCAAGCATTACCACCACTTCGACTCGAATCCATCAATCTAGATGAAATACAACCACTAGTGAATCAATTGGAACATACCAAACAAAAACTTAAAGAAATGGAAATTCCACAATTCCATACTACCACCAGTGTCTGGACAATCATACTGTATATTATTCTTATATTATTCATTACATTCACATGCTGGAAATATCGAGCCAAGATAAGAAGAAATTCAAAGAAATCTGCTCCAGTAGAGATTCCGTTACACGAGATAACATTGAAAAATTAGAAGCACCCAATTTTTCCACTTAAGATGGGAGGTGTTACATCGCCTACAAGTGATGATTCTCCGTAATACGATAGACTTTATCATTGCTGACATTACTTTTATATGCCAACACATAATGTACTTTAATATAATAATTCATTCTATTTCTCTACTTCGCCTTGTGTAGATGTTTTAGTTTCACACATTAATAATTTTGTATTAATTCAAATAAAGTTTTTTTAAAAAGCTTTTCGTTATACCACGACATATAACTCACGTCCGATCACATCTAACGCCGCGATCGATATAATCTATGACGGTCACCGTTTATAATCCAACATATACAGGAAAAAGAAAGCTACTCAAACGAATACATGTATATCAGTGTATTCACGTACACGAATTAATTATAATTCATAGATTATTTAATGTACCTCCCATTCTCAGTGAATAATTTTAGTGTTACAGCTTATTATTTTATATTGATTTTGTTGTCAACCGATTTGGGAGCAGAGTACTCTTGCTTCCTGAAACATGAGACAATCATCTATATTTGCAGGCTTCTGATGGATAGTAGGTCGACGTTTAATGATTCCTACGAAATTCACAACTCCATTTCGTAGGATCGTCCTATTTTCTTCATACATGAATTTTCATCATGATCTATGTACAGGGTGTCCCATTTTGGGTACTTTTGCGGGGTATCTCCTTTATTTTTAAAGATAGAGAGTTGCGGTTTTCGCGACACTGTGTTACTTTTTCGTAAAACTCAAGATGCCGTCAACAGAATTTTCATAGCCCTTTTAGTTTTCAAGATACAGGGCATTTCTGAAAATGTTGCATTTTGTGACCCCCCTCGTATCTCCGTTATCCTTCAACTTATCGAAAAGGTAAAATAACATTCTAATATTTTTTTTTCCGTAGAATGCAGTGGTGTAGATAACTTTTGTTACGTATTTACTGTTTTTGAGTTATAAAGTAAACTTATGTTTTTTTAAATGGAACATCCTGTATATTTATAGACTATAAAATTTGTCTTTTTTTACCTTTTCAAAAATATATGATAGTATAAACTTTTTTTCAGAAACACGCAAATAATTGACAATTTTCAGAAAATTAAATACATATTTTAATAGTAGGCTATGGATAACAATAATAAACAAGTGCAACTTACATATTACTAACAAATAATTGGATACCTTGTATACAGGTATCTATTAAAAAAAATTCCCATAGATCTTTTTCTAACAGTAAGTTTGTAACAACAGTTTTGTGGCGTAAAGTGACAATATAACAAAAACACAAAAAAATAACATTATTAAAAAAAATTAAATGTGATGTTCAAATTGACCACCATTTTCTCTAATGCAAAATTGGCACATCTTTGAGATTCTTTGAATAGCGTTCAAAAGAACCATTGTTCTCATTCGCAGATTTCGAAAAGCTAAATGAATTGCCTCTCGAAGTTTTGCAATGCCGTCATATCGAGTTTTATATACTTCATTTTGTATATAACCCCATAAAAAAAAATCTAAAATTGAGAGATCTGGTGATCGTGGAGGCCATCTAACAGGTCCGTTGGTACCTATCCATCTTTGAGGAAAGCTATTATTTAGAAAGGCCCTTAAGAGCCTAGAGTTATGACTTGAGGCACCATCTTGCTGTAGGTAAACAGCATTATACTGGGCTAATGGAATGTTTTCGAGCAATTCTGGAATAACTTCCTCAAGAATTTCTAGGTATCTACGTGCTGTAAGACCTCCTTCAAAAATCCTATAAACTATATGTCCACCCAAAATAAAACATGAAACCTCAACTCCAAAGCGTCCTTGGTGTGCCCTTTCAAACATTAAATGCAGATTTTCACTACGCCAGTTCCTGGTATAGTGACGATTGAAAATGACAGCACTTGAAATAAAGCATTCGTCTGACCGAAAAACAAGTCTGCCAAATAAATCGTTAGCATCGATTTGTTGCAAATACCACTGGCAAAACAGTGCCCGGCGCTCGGCATCGCCAGGATGCAAATGTTATAGTATATTAAATTTGTATGGATGATACTTATATTTCTTCAAGATCCTCTGAGCGTTAGTTTTTGGTACACCAATTTCCTTCTAAATTTTTCTACATGAGGACGAAGGTGTTGCTTCTATATATCCTAAAGTATCTTTCTCTTTTCTTTCCCTGTTCTCTTTGTTGTATGTTTTAGGGCGCGGGTGAACAAATGATCCGTGCTCAACTAAATTTGCTTTTAAACGGGCAAATATCTCAAAAAACGGTTGCCTTCTTTCTGGATATCTAACAAGCAAAAATTAAAATGATATCATAGCCATAATAGCTTACTCACCTTAGTAGATGAACACCACTACTTCTCGACCAGGATATCCGGTCTCCACTTCCGGTCTAGCTGTCGATGTGCATCCGGTGCATGAGCTCGTCCTTATCAGTTTTGAAAGGATGTAGGTGATAAGGATTTTATTTCATTTGTAAAGAGTATACAGGGTGTGTTCAAAAAGTGTGTCACATGTACAGAGTCATGTGACTAACACATGACAGCATGGCGGCCCTAAGGTCCAACTGTCATGGCGGCCATAAGGTACAGCTGTCATGGCGAACCCAAGGTACAGACTGCTTCGTGGAGGGGGCTCCGCCACCTCTAGGAAGCAATCTGTACCTTTGGTCCAAAGGTACAGGCTGCTTCATGGAGATGTCACCACCACGTGACAGCTGTCATCGAAGGTACAGAATGCTTCGTGGAGATGTCTCCACCACGTGACAGCTGTCATGGCGACCCTTGGGTACAGGCTGCTTCATGGAGATGTCGCCACCATATGACAGCTGTCATGGTGAACCAAAGGTACAGGTTGCTTCGTGTAGGTGTCACCAACACGTGACAGCTGTCATGGTGAGCTAAAGGTACAGAATGCTTCATGGAGATGTCACCACCACGTGACAGCTGTCATCGAAGGTACAGAATGCTTCGTGGAGATGTCTCCACCACGTGACAGCTGTCATGGCGACCCTTGGGTACAGGCTGCTTCATGGAGATGTCGCCACCATATGACAGCTGTCATGGTGAACCAAAGGTACAGGTTGCTTCGTGTAGGTGTCACCAACACGTGACAGCTGTCATGGTGAGCTAAAGGTACAGAATGCTTCGTGGAGATGTCGCCACCACGTGACAGCTGTCATGGTGACCCTTGGGTACAGGCTGCTTCATGGAGATGTCGCCACCATATGACAGCTGTCATGGTGAACCAAAGGTACAGGTTGCTTCGTGTAGGTGTCACCCACACGTGACAGCTGTCATGGTGAGCTAAAGGTACAGGCTGCTTCGTGTAGGTGTCACGTGACAGATGTCATGGCGGACCGAAGGTACAGGCTGCTTCGTGTAGGTGTCACCACCACGTGACAAAGACTGCTTTGTCATTGTTTCAATCCGGCGACCATAGTTTACGAACGATGATGACGTCACTGCTTCGAACCGATGACAGTAACTGATTCAATCCGGCGACCATAGTTCACGAACGATGATGACGTCACTGCTTCAAGCCAATGACAGTAACTGATTCAACCCGGCGACCATAGTTTACGAACGATGATGACGTCATCATCGTTCACGAACTATGATGGTCAGATGAGGAATGAAATGCGAGTAATAATAATGATACTCTATGTGTAAATGTGAATAGTTGGAGGTTATGATAAAGATATCCAGTAAGTTTGTAAATGTGTCATTATGCATATATCTTTTGAAGAATACACACGTATACTTAGAAAATTTGTGGAGAAAGTTCATGAACTAAGAAGAGACTTGAATTTTTACGAACATAAAATAAAAGTTATAAGACTGTTGAATACATTTACAAGTGCAAAAAGTGAAGATAATGATGGGAGTGGGGATGTTAAAAACAAATTTCGTGATTCTAACCACAATTCTGAATGGTATTCTATACGCAAACGTTCCCCAACACGTGGAGCGCATTTATATTTGTCTGAAGGATGTTGCAACCGATGGTGGTGGGGGGTGTAACCGTACCGAATGGATTCCGATGAATTTTAGAAAAATCAACGATAATCAATTAGAGGTATTCGCATTCAACATTCCTCAAGATAATCGTACCACCATACATTATAAACTTAAACTTTTATTCTTTGATCGGAGTGAGGGAGATATGGCTGAATGGCAAATGCTCCAACAATCATCATGTTTACCACATGTCATACAAAAGACAATATCAACACCATCCACACGTACATCATCCTCACTAGACGAAGAAATTTCTAAAATTTTCGCAATTTTGTATGCAATTTCATCTTCTTTATCAGTACTAATGTTGAAAATGTTTGTTAAATATGTAAAGAAGGCTATTTACCATGTAAATAAATGATTGTATGAAGATATAAGTGTTTTAATAAAACAAAAGGAATGATAATTATAATAATATATTGACATTATCATTTGCTAGTTCATAAGCTTTATTTTTGTGATTGATAACACATTCTATCAATGACTCGATGTTGATATCACTAATCAATTGTTCACCCCCCCCTTCTTCTGCGGCATGAATAATATTTCCTCTTGCATACCATTTCAAATCGCGGCGGAAATTCTGTTTCACTTCGTTACCAATATCGATAGCATGAGATATGTTAGACCATTTACGTATTAATCGCATTCCCCGATTTTGTAATTTTCTGTCGGCATCACGCCAACCATCCTCCTGTCGACGCATCAGGTACCATTCTGGTCTCATATCATTCGATGTTCGATATAATCCTAAATAATATATATTATATACATTTTATTATAAAAAACAAAGTAATTACCTAAATTTCGTCTCTTTCCAAAATTTATAGGAGGTGGAACAATATTTGGTGCAATGTTATTCCGTAAGGTGATAACATTCATTTGAATTTGTTGAGATAAGCGTTGAGATCGTTCATTCGCAAGACATTCACGTTCCTCAGCTCTTTCACGTTCTTGTTGTTCATAGAATTTCTCGTACTCACAATATTTCATCATAATAAATTTCATTAACGAAAACAGTTCACGTAACTCGATGACTTTAGGAGTTCGCATTTGCATCAATAATGATTCGAAATCAATAGCATCTAGAACATAATATTTCTTTCGTGCATCAGTCTTATCACAAATTTCTAAATGGTGTATATGCGGGTTTTTCCTCAACAATCTTGTTATAACACCCTTTTTAGCATGATATTTTTTGCCGCGATAACCTAACCAATCCAATAGATCTTCATTCATCAGAACGCGTTGGTTTAGTTGAATATTCCAAAATAAATAGTTCCTTTTATCGTTTCTTATATCGATCCCAAATTTTAGACACACTTCATTAACTGTTAACTTAATAAAATTGTTGGTGGACCATGTAGCCACATTTGAATCACGAACGCACGCTGCTAAGTTCATTTTTATAACTGAACATTTTCTGAAATGATTCTCTCTTACATACGTGAGAACGTGAACGTGAATAGTGAGGGTGGGGGGTAACTCTCCGTTTCGATATCATTTCTAACGTTGATAACTGACTGATAACGTCACTAGTTGTTTCAATTTGTTTCATTTCCAGCAACCGACTACCATAGTTTACAAACTATGATCGTCGGATGTTTACATCACCACCTACCGTTTGAGTAATAAAATATCAAATATAATAATAATAACATTTATTGGGAAAGATACATTTTGATAGTACATCATTTAGAACATAAATTATAACATTATGATTCATCACCTGGTTCTTCACACCAAATTCCGAACTGATCCTGTAATCGGAGAATACTCCATTATACGATCGTTAATGATGATGCAATAAGCCCTGGTGTTTTTGGGGAAATTCAGGAAACTTTCCATCTCTAGTTTGACGTCAACTGTTGATGACTTTATAGCATCGTTTTGTTTTGAACAGTCAATCACAAAAATTGCTCTATTCTTGAATGCTATATAATCCAACATGGGTTCGCTTATTATTTTATTTGAAAATGATTTCTGGAAATCATAGTACATCTGGTATGCTTCCACGTATTGCTGGTCGGTGAAATTCAATTTCATTGCTTCATATGGATAACACTCTGAATTCAAGTATAATTTAACATTTAGCAAGTTTATATTATCGAAATATGCACTGTGCTTAACAGGATTATTTTTTCGATCAGTTTGGAAAGCTAGAATCACATATCTGGGTCGTTCCAAATTCATTGAAGTTTTAACAGCCCAAATGTCGCGAGTGCTCTCCTTCATCAACGGATTTTCATGCAGATCCCAACTACGGAATGGAATCAAAATAGGCTTCTCAGCACTCAAATTCCCCAACATTTGAAATTTAACTTGATCACTTGGAAACACATGTCGCACTTTTAATGCTATCGTCTTCACATTTATTTTAGCCGTTTTCGTGCCTGTGCTATTAGTATAGCAATCGTTATCGGTTCGAGACCTTATCAAGCGCAGCTTATGTTTTCCACTCAAAACTTTGTTATAGTCAATGAATAGGCCTGGTAGAAAATTCAACGGTATCCATAAATTGATTTTATTATTGTAGACTGAACTCAATACATCCTTAAATGACCATCCAGAAATAGCTAGAGGTATAGATTCATGTTTGGCATATGTTAGATAAGCTCTGATGGTGCTGACAATACCAGGATCACGTACTTTGTCTATCTCTTTTCCATTCAATTCATAACTGATATATTCGAAGAGAAACGCTCCGAAATTATTCGTTAGTTTACATTCACCATCACCACTTGCTTCTGGCTGGAATTCTGCCTCGATGAATAAAGCAGACGAGGCCAAATCTACCAACACATCTTGTTGATTGATTAATATCTCAATTTCATCGCTGTTGCCAAAAGATGTTGTGTGGGGATAGTAGGTATGAGTTTCTTCTCGGATGATGTCTTCATTGAAGTTTGGCTCGTTGAATATTTGAAGTTTTTCCGACATTGTAACCAAGGGACTTCAAAAAATTGATATTTTCCAATGATAGTGATGCAGAAGCAACCTTCTCCCTCGAGCTCGTTGTAGATAATGACTGATGACCACTATGGAGATGTCTTTTATTGCTGAAATCCAAACCCATGTTCTCAAGTGATGGCTACTGCAACCTTCTCAGTTGAATTCCTTTCATATAATGAGTGGTGGTGAGTATTGGATTATTATTTATTGTTGTGAGGTATAATCCCTAACGATCTTTTTCAATTCCAATCGTATAATAATTTCTTCTCCACGAAAATTTACCGGTTTCCAATTCTGATCTAAAATATTCAGCGTGATGTTATCGAAGGACGTCTTGCTGATGACCGGTAGATAAATAAGATTCTTCGGCTCTATATCAATGGAAAACCCAGGTGGTACAAGAGGTGAGAACTCATATATCGTATGAGCTATCTTATTGTTATAATATGCTCCTGCGGTTAAGTTACACTCAACCGTATTGTTTGAACTTTGATTATGTTTATAGGTCGATCAGATACGTGTAGTTCGCGAGATGTCAATTTCTTTTTGCTGAATCCCAACAGTTCGCTTATACTATCTTTAGGAATAAAATTCACTTCAAAATCACTCTTCAGCTCTGTGTGTAGAGTGTTGTTGTTAGAGTTTATTGATAATTTCCGGTCACGTTCTTCTTGCTTCACTCCTATCCCACAAACTGCACTTTGTATGAAATCCTCGATGTCTGTCAACTCGTAGGACCCCGTAGGTATAGTTACTACTTCTTCCTCACCCTTCACATTTTTATAATAAAATTTATTAAAACCTTCTTCAATATTCGGAATGCTATTGTACGTATGCAAGCCAACAAGTGCGATAGAATAATATGAATGAGGATCTAGTTCTATAGGTGGGTGGAAATCTACAGATAAGCGGGAGCTCTTACCCGTGATAGTGAACGTCTGAGACATGATTGATGCAAACTTTACCAACAATCTATTTATATACTAATAAATGCAGGGTTAGTCGAGCACAACTGAAGAGTTAGAGAGGAAATCTAAACATAACTGACCACAATTATAAGTGTTATATTGTTGAAAATTATCGTGATTGAATAATATCTTACACTTTTTGAAATAATCCACTAGTTCGCGAGGGGGGCGTAAATTGCCAAAACTATCATAATATAAAACTGTATCACCGACTTTATTAAACCCAACCCAGTGAGTGCCTCCATTGTCCGAGCTATCTAAATTAACTATTCCACGCTCGTTTTTCCATGGTCCGTTGGATGGTAGTTCATCACACATAAATACTCCTCTAAAATGGGGAATTTTCAGAGCTTTTGCTAGTTTTCGTAGATCGAGATCGGTCAGAGGTCTTCTGGGTAGGTTTACTGACAGTTTTTTGGATGTTCATTTAAATATAGACCAAGACCTTTGCGATACTTTTTCAAATATAGACCAGATCCTTGTTTCCCCAAAGCTATAGCTTCCATTGTTTTATTATGTCTTTCCGTTTCCTCCAAAGTTTTCCGAGCTGCTTTGCTGTCGTTGACGGCCTTAGCGATGCCTGCACCACCCCCCGCCAATGCTCCAGCAGCTGATAAGCCGGCAAACAGAGGTATTAAAAATGGTAGAAATCCTCCAGTCTTTGGAATAGGAATTACTCTTGGTAACCGAACATTTTTCCGACCACCCGCTTTTTTGAATTGTTTTCGTGCAACTTTCAACGCTGTTTGGGATGTTTTCTTCAGATTGGATGAGTCAAACTTATTCTTCATAACTTTTCTCACCCCATCGACAATTGCACTTCCGAACTCAACCTTCTTTCTCATACCCATTCCCAATTTCCTCTTTGCCTTCATAATTTTATTTACACCGAAAGCGGCAATCCTTTCTCCAAATTTTGTGTCTTTAGATTTGACACGTTGCCAAGCAGCGTTCTCTAATATTTTATCCGCCTCGTGACGTCCTTCCAAACTAGCGTTTCGCAGATATGAAATATCGTGTTGGCGGCAAGCTTTATCGAGTGGATTGATACCTGAATCTCCTCTTCTCAACCGTTCTTCTAATTTTGTACCGGGACCACAGAATTGATAACCAGGAATATGAAGTTCAAACGGGAGCTTGTTTATAAGCGTATTGAGAACACCTTCTCCTACGTACGCTTCCATACAGACTGATGAAAATTCAAGATTGCACCGTTATTTAACGAGGGGAGGGAGAAAGATCAAAGATCTCAAAATAATATTTTTTATTAATTTCAAAATTTTCTCAATACAAAAGACTTAAGTATAATCTTAACAATATATGTTTCAAATATTATAATCTTCACTCTTGATTCACCCTCATATTCACGGAATTTTTGTTCTATTATAATAACCATACCCTCGAGTCAATAATATTCCAGCTATTTGTTTGTTCCTAATAATCTCCAAATGATCAATGATGGATTCATTGAACGAGATCCGAATTATTGATCCATTTGTTGTGATTATTATCTAGACCCAACCATTTCACATACTGTTGACCCCTCCTCTTTCGTAATATTTTTTCGACTAAATACACATCGGGTTGTTTTGTTTTCTGTAATTCTTCCTCGTAGAAACAGCCGCTGATTGGTGCGTTGGTCATATCTTCTAGTAGATATGTGACCGGGTTGGTAATTTTTACTTTGATGATTTTAAATAATTCCGTACTCCAATTGGGCGTAAATCCCTTCTCAAGAATATGTTTAGCCTTACTCATTCGTACCACATCTCCTACGTTGAATTTGTGAGGCAGAGCTAACTTGATGTGTGAGTAGGATCGCTTCAATATCTCGCTCTCAATCTGTTTCGTCACTTTTATTGGAGCCATATTTATAGTACTATGTTTACGTTTATTATATTTTTCTGTGGTTTCTTCAAGTATATCAAGCCATTTGTATTTCCCGCTGAGACTGAAATGTTTGTAGAGCGATTCCTTTAACGTTCGAATGACACGTTCAGCAATGGCTGCTTTTTTCACACTATACGTATTATAATGATTGATATTATGTTTCTTCATTAGATCGTTAAAGTGTTTATTGAAGAATTCTTTTCCCTGATCGCTTTGCAGATTCCTAGGCTTACGATGTCCTTCTAGCAATATAGAACTGACCGCTTTCCGAACTTCTTCGGCTGATTTTGTTTTCAGCGGGCGTGTCCATAGAAATTTCGAGAAACAATCGATTATAATCAAAATGTATTTGAATCCTCTATTTTCACGAGCGTAATTACCCATTTCTGCCAGATCCATTTGCCACAAATCATCCAAACCTTTTATGATCGTTCTGCGTCGTTTGAAATTCTTCCTACTCGGCTTATGAAGCTCATGCACAACTTGTTCTCTACTCATCTTATCAATTTGGAAATCTAGTGTAGAATTAATTTTTTGGGTATATTCACAGGATTTGGAGATATACGTTCCACAGAGCCCTGCTTTGTTGTTGTGGATGATGAGGGTCTCTTCTTAGAAGGTTCCACAGATGTCATCCGTCGTTCTAACGCCTCCACTTTACTAGTAATGTCATTTAGACGCATGTTCACACTGTTAAATGTGTTATTGATCTCTTTCAATTCATTTCTGTTTTCCCTCACACTATCACTGATTGTTTTATACTCTGATTTTATATAGATCCCCATTCCATTATATTTATTCTGAATGTCCATCAGATGTTTATCAATGTTGAGAATAACCTTGTCATTCGTTAAGTTATGTTCATCCAGATCCTTGTTGATATCTTTGATCAAATTATCAACCCTAACATTGAAGGTATCTTTAAGACTGGTTTCCGTTTTCAGATTCAGTTTGTGTGTTAATTTATCAACATATACTTTATTTGCAACATCTCCATCATCATTCGGTGATTTTACGTTGCACAATCTACGATTTTCCATATCATAACTTCCATCGCTCGTTAGGAATAATCCTTGTCCGTGAACTTGTTTGAAATTATTATTAAATACATTTGTATCATATATCCACATGGAAGAGGAGGCTCTGCCAAACTTATCCATTGAAACCATCTTTATAACTGAGATGAATTTGTCTTACACCTGGTTTTTGTTCAATTACCCCTGCCTCTATCAATTCTTCTATTATAGAGATTATCTCATTGTGATGATTATGGTTACCTGCATGCGAGGATGCAACAAGAAGTCTCAGTCTATCCACAATTTCGTTAACGTCATCCCAATAAACATATTCGATGAGTTTCTCGTTATATTCAAGCATATCATTTTTGATATATGCACTTCCAGTGTATGTTTTGGCTCTGGGTCTTTTCATGGAATTAATCAAAGGTTTCAGTACATTTTTGTATTTTACAATGTTTCTTATTCGATCAGCTGGATCGTTATTACGCCTATGGGCACTAGTCATTTCCATCATTTGACTGTAATTTTTCCCATCTTCCACAGTGTAAGTATCAGGTAGAACATCTCTATAAAATATCAAATTATACAGTCCTGTGGTACCCTTGAACGGAGTACCCTTGATAATTATATTACTCTCACTATCAATTTCTATAGGTTGATTACCCATGAACCATTTGTCTAAAGTTGAATTATATTGCAATCCCATTCTATCATCGTATTTCTTGACATCATCATCCAATAGGAATCCTTCCAAGTAATAACGTGCTAATGTGGGGTATTGTTGCAGAAACTCCTCTGTAGCCTCTGCATTATCTTTCTTATGTTTTCTGAATTCTTCACGAATCTGATCGATAGTAGGTTCGAGGGTAAACACATCCTCCTCAGTATTTTGGGGGTTATATACGAACTCTTCCCCTTCAGTTACAATATTTGGGATTGGTATGTTCTCCATTTGTGTTGCTGTAGAAACAATACTTTTAGGTTTAACCAACGAATTTTGTTTGATTATTTCAGCATTTTTCGCAATTTCCTCCAGAGGTTTAGATACATTCCTGAACATATTATCTAGAATCTCATCATTTTCAGCTTTACCCAATTTCACAGCCATATATTTTTTCCTCACAACGTTTGCTAACTCCCAAATTTTTTTCTTCAATTGTTGTTTTTCTTTAAGCGTGTTACTCACACCCACGTCCATGCTGAGCGGGTTGTCTATTTCAAATGAAAGTATATATACATGTTAGATGTATATATAACTATCAAAACCTTTGCGATAACGTCCTTTGTTCATATCACAGTCTTTGTTTATCATAAGGAATCCATATTTATCTTTCCAACATACGCTACATATCTCTTTGAATTTTTCGAGTGACATGTCGGTACTTATATGATCGGTGAATATATGTTTCAAATTGAGCTCATCCTGTTTGAAAATAATCAAGCAATTGGCATTGTCGCGCAATCCATGTTTTGGACATTTAGCAAAAGACTGGCAAAGATAGAAACTATCAATTGAGTTGTGTCTCCCTCTTGAAAAATAAGCACGAATTTTCTCCTGTTTCTCAAACATCACGTCATCGAATATTATGATTGAATTAGGCCTCGCTTCTGTGGGGTCTATGACCTCATCACTTTCGGTACAAGGAAAATATCCAAGCCCCTCAATTTTCTTCAATGTCTCCTTTAGTAACTGGTATTTTGGTTGGTGTAAAGACTTTGAATATATGTACACGTTTTCAAATTTCAGACCGTTTGCATCTAACAATAGAGATAATATCACATTTGTTTTCCCACAATCACTTGGACCACAGATTATTGTTCGTAGAGTATTAGGCAGCAAAGAGCTGTGACGTTGTGGTTGTTCAACATTCTCATTGCTTGGCCCTAAGTTCATAATACTCAACGAGTCTTTTTGCTTAACAATCTTCATCATGCCTGAAGGCGAATCGAAATCATACTGGAACATATGTTAATAAGCATTTGTTTATATACTAGATGATGATGTTATATTGTGTATGTCTGATCGCGCGGTTAGGTGCTTCTACGGTTCTGTCAGTATCAGGTATCAAATACATGTTAAATAGGTATGAATGCTGGAACACGTGTCTGAATGTTGAAACACGTGTCTGAATGTTGAAACACGTGTCTGAAACACGTGTCTGAATGCTGAAACACGTGTCTGAATGTTGAAACACGTGTCTGAATGTTGAAACACGTGTCTGAATGTTGAAACACGTGTCTGAATGTTGAAACACGTGTCTGAATGTTGAAACACTTGTCTGAATGTTAAAGCATGTGTTGAATCATGCGAAAAAACATGTGTATGAATGTAATACAATCATTATGATTATTCACATTTTATTCCTCATTAGCCCATCATAGTTCGTGAACGATGATGACGTCATCATCGTTCGTGAACTATGGTCGCCGGATTGAATCAGTTACTGTCATCGGTTCGAAGCAGTGACGTCATCATCGTTCGTAAACTATGGTCGCCGGATTGAAACAATGACAAAGCAGTCTTTGTCACGTGGTGGTGACACCTACACGAAGCAGCCTGTACCTTCGGTCCGCCATGACATCTGTCACGTGACACCTACACGAAGCAGCCTGTACCTTTAGCTCACCATGACAGCTGTCACGTGTTGGTGACACCTACACGAAGCAACCTGTACCTTTGGTTCACCATGACAGCTGTCATATGGTGGCGACATCTCCATGAAGCAGCCTGTACCCAAGGGTCGCTATGACAGCTGTCACGTGGTGGCGACATCTCCACGAAGCATTCTGTACCTTTAGCTCACCATGACAGCTGTCACGTGTTGGTGACACCTACACGAAGCAACCTGTACCTTTGGTTCACCATGACAGCTGTCATATGGTGGCGACATCTCCATGAAGCAGCCTGTACCCAAGGGTCGCCATGACAGCTGTCACGTGGTGGAGACATCTCCACGAAGCATTCTGTACCTTCGATGACAGCTGTCACGTGGTGGTGACATCTCCATGAAGCATTCTGTACCTTTAGCTCACCATGACAGCTGTCACGTGTTGGTGACACCTACACGAAGCAAACTGTACCTTTGGTTCACCATGACAGCTGTCATATGGTGGCGACATCTCCATGAAGCAGCCTGTACCCAAGGGTCGCCATGACAGCTGTCACGTGGTGGAGACATCTCCACGAAGCATTCTGTACCTTCGATGACAGCTGTCACGTGGTGGTGACATCTCCATGAAGCAGCCTGTACCTTTGGACCAAAGGTACAGATTGCTTCCTAGAGGTGGCGGAGCCCCCTCCACGAAGCAGTCTGTACCTTGGGTTCGCCATGACAGCTGTACCTTATGGTCGTCATGACAGCTGGACCTTATGGTAGCCATGACAGCTGTACCTCATGCTCGCCATGACAGCTGTACCTCATGCTCGCCATGACAGCTGGACCTTATGGTCGCCATGACAGCTGGACCTTATGGTCACCATGACAGCTGTCACTTGGTGGTGACACCTACACGAAGCAACCTGTACCTCATGATTGCCATGACAGCTGGTCCTTATGGTCGCCATGACAGCTGGTCCTTATGGTCGCCATGACAGCTGGTCCTTATGGTCGCCATGACAGTTGGTCCTTATGGTCGCCATGACAGCTGGTCCTTATGGTCGCCATGACAGCTGGTCCTTATGGTCGCCATGACAGCTGGTACTTATGGTCGCCATGACAGCTGGTTCTTATGGTCGCCATGACAGCTGGTTCTTATGGTCGCCATGACAGCTGGTCCTTATGATCGCCATGACAGCTGGTCATTATGGACGCCATGACAGCTGGTCCTTATGCCCACCATGACAGCTGGTCCTTATGGCCGCCATGACAGTTGGACCTTAGGGCCGCCATGCTGTCATGTGTTAGTCACATGACTCTGTACATGTGACACACTTTTTGAACACACCCTGTATACTCTTTACAAATAAAATAAAATCCTTATCACCTACATCCTTTCAAAACTGATAAGGACGAGCTCATGCACCGGATGCACATCGACAGCTAGACCGGAAGTGGAGACCGGATATCCTGGTCGAGAAGTAGTGGTGTTCATCTACTCACCTTTGGAAATATAATTCCGAAGCTTCTTCAGAATTTTCATTACTCTGTATAAAACATACCATCATATCATATTTCTCATAATTTTCGTAAACTGCCATTATTCGAAAAAATTGATGAATATCTATTGAATAATGATACCAAAAGAACGAAAATAAACAGCTTAAATGCGATAGAGATTTGATGTTTATTTCTGTTTCTTGTCATAAACAGTATCAATGGCCTACAATTAAAATATGTATTTAATTTCTAAAAATTGTCAATTATTTGCGTGTTTCTGAAAAAAAAGTTTATACTATCATATATTTTTGAAAAGGTAAAAAATAGACAAATTTTATAGTCTATAAATATATAGGGTGTTCCATTTAAAAAAACATAAGTTTGCTATATAACTCAAAAACAGTAAATATGTAACAAAAGTTATCTACACCACTGCATTCTACGGAAAAAAAACTATTAGAATATTATTTTACCTTTTCGATAAGTTGAAGGATAACGGAGATACGAGGGGGGTCACAAAATGCAACATTTTCAGAAGTGCCCTGTATCTTAAAAACTAAAAGGGCTATGAAAATTCTGTTGACGGCTTCTTGAGTTTTACGAAAAAGTAGCACAGTGTCGCGAAAACCGCAACTCTCTATCTTTAAAAATAAAGGAGATACCCCGCAAAAGTACCCAAAATGGGACACCCTGTACGGCAATAGGTTGATTTCTCTTCAAGTCTTCTGACCGCTTATGACCTAATTCCCAACAAATGAAACATTCCATGAAGCGAGTGTTCTTGAAACGATTTACGTAATGTCCGTTTTCATGGAGTCTAAATTATCACGTTTAGCACCCCTCTTTGGTAAGTTCTTAGCCTGCTGCTAGAAAAATTTGTTTCAGATCTGAATCTTGAAAACTAGTTACATACTCTGTCAATATTTAACGCGTTTTACAATGGGTCACTCTTACAGACGATCGTATTCGTTTATTGGTTATACCTGAAACCAGTCTTCGATTTGCTCGTGTGCAAAAAATATTGAATTCAAATTAACAATATGGAGTTAATGAATATTATAGAATTCAGATAGATGTAGTTCTACTGACAATGAATGAATAAATTATTTATTTATCGTTATTCATCAGAAACACTATTAAAGTACTGAGGACCTCTCATCTACCAAGTGATAGGAACCATTTTTAAACTGTCATCTGGAAAATTTGCACCGGAAAATAAAAACGAGAAAAAATAAACAGTGTACTGGAATGTTTCAAAATGCGTTGCCCCGTTCCAAACACGAATTCCTCAATATAAAATCGATAGAGGAAGTATTCAATAGAAATTAACAAAATGAAGTTATTAAATCGGTATAGAATTCAGATTGATATAGTTTAACTGAGAATGAAAATTGAATACTTCCGAATCCAAGGGTAACAATCGATATCTTGATACAACAGACTCAAGAATTATGAATCAGCTTATGAGGAATGTTATAACACTGCAATTATAACTTCTTTCGGCTCATTTACTTTCAATAGAATGGCTTTCGGGCTCCAAAAGGCGGGTCAAGCCTACGAAGGATTAATGAATGAGGAAACAGCCCAACTTTCTAGGGGCTTATGAATGGAATAACAGCAGGGTAAGATTCTGTTTCTGTTGTGTAAATTATATTCTAATTACAAACAAAAATACAGATGAACGTCTTCAACGTTTGAAAATATTTCTCAATAGGTTAGTTGGATATGGTTCTCAAGAACAGAATGAAAATATTAGAACATTTTCAAAAAGTTGTCAGAACAGTCCAACCCCGAATATACATGCTTATCATTTGAGCTCAATGATTCGAGAAGTTTCAATTTGTAACACTTCACTCTCATTATGGGAAGAGAAATTTATAAATATATTGTCCAAACAATTTCAGCCTCTTGTTGGTTCGAATATTGTTTTACAAAAACCATGACAATTCAACGAGTCACTTATTGAACCTGCCTCATTATCTAAAACATTAAAATGAACATTAAATTGCCACAAATTATAAATTTGTCAGAAACATTAAAATTAAATAAAATGTGTTCAAGGATATTTGAAAATGATGAGCTAAAATCACAACTCGGTGAACAATAACAAGACACAACATTTATATTAAAATTGTTAAAACTAACAGCGATAACCTCACAATACTTTTCTACGGAAAAATGGCTTACCTGTTCAAGAACTGTGAAGTTGCAACCCTTGTTGAAAATCACCACACCACCATGAACAATTTCCGATAGTTCAAAGATATTAGCTGTAGATCATCAATACTTAGAAAAACACACGAAGATTTAAATACAATAGCAAGAAAAGAAGATATTGGTAATTATTGTAAAAAGAAAGGGTAGTGAGTGATCACATGCAAGACCTGGATTGTTGATAGACGGACGAAGAAGAAGAAACAACACGAACATCAGAGCAACGCCCTCAACAATAATGTAAATTTATATTCCTTCAGGGAAGAGATTTGCGAGAATGAGACAAATTCAACAGAATGGTAGATCGATAATGGAGCCACAAAGCATATGACTAATTGTCAGGAATCTCTTATCGAATTCAAGGCGCTTAGGAACCCATTTGTAATCAAGGAAGCTGAAAACAAAGCAGTTAAAGTCATAGGCAAAGGGACCATTAAAATTTTGCATTTCACTGAAAATACTCCAGAAGTAACTTCAAAATATGTGTGGTTTGTCCCAAAGATTTGAAGAAATTCATTCTCTGTTTCGGTCGCTCTGAACTGTGATGAAAATAGCAATACAATAGGCTCACACGATATCCTTCAAACATTGTAGGTTTTCCCCTCATATAGTCAGAATTGAGAAAAAAACAAAGTGCTGGCTTGAGGTGGAAGGAAGAACAGTATTGTGTGTGAGTCGTGGAGTATATTGAAAATTGTATGAGCCAGCAATAAAGGCAATTGTTGCAGAGACAGAAGTGAGCTATACTATGACAGTTGGGGACACCAGGACAAACGGTATGAAAAGAGATGCTTGAGGTAAAGTTGGAAATCACGGTGAAGCTAGTAAGAGAACATTGTGACCCCTGTGTTTTGGAAAGACACATCGTTAAACTTTTGGTACCAGAGACGGAGCAGCAAGACCTAAAAAGCTTTTTCCAGGTGATTTAGTGTCCTTCCAGTCATATTAAAGGATAACTGTATCAAATATCGCTATGGTTTTGCAATAAAATGAAAATCAAGAGTCAAATAAAGGTGAAATAAATTCTTGCAGGGAGTAGAATTACACGAATATTAACAGCACCATATATCTCAGAGCAAAATGATGGGGGCAAGCGTGAAAATAGCACGATTTTCAAGATGGCAAGGACATACCTGAACTCAAACCTTCAGTGTTTCAGGGTCTAATTTGCAGAGGGAATATGGACAGAACTTATATCAGCAATCAACATTTCAAATTGGACAGGAAAACTCATCACAGATGGTGTAAGTTCACGCAGAGCAAGTAACCGAGAATCAAATACATAGGCATCATTGAACCTTCCTGCTATGTTCACATTCCAGCTGCAAAGGAATCTGAAATGAGCAAGGATATGAGAGGTACAAAGTATATGTACTACCCCCAGGTTCAAAGGCATTCCATGTAAGTCGTTGTTTTGACTGAAGAAAAATTCGGATGGTAGTTGTGAAAAGTAGGAGGCAAAGCTTGTTGTCAACGTTATGGAATTGACTATATATCTCATAGTCAACAAATCATTATTTTTATAGTATACTTTGATTTTTTTTCCTTTGAATAGTAATTATTCAGATGATTCCTCATTCTGTTCATTTCCATAAGGGCTTAAGTAAGGCAGAACTTTCAGGTTCATGTTCATGTATCATGTTTCAGATCGACTTAATTCGGCCAAAAAGGGCTAGATACCAATTTCGAATGGAATCGAATAATAATCACTCAACTCTCCGGCCATCTTATCCATTACACTCATCAAAATGCAATAATGCATTGTCATCCGAGTAATGAATACCTGACAAATTTTAAGGTAATCGAACGACTAGAAGTATGTCAAATTTCACTTTCACGTAACGTAGCAAGACAAGTTGAATAAAAACTTAGAATAAAAAACAAATTTGTTATGTTAAAGGTCTTTCAATTTTTATTCATTGGAAAGTCGAAACGGAATAAATGGTTGTCGATAGAACAGTTGACATTTCTGGAGAGATTTTGTTTCATCTACGTCTTGAAACAGACGTATCAGATTTTCGGAACGAATCCGTTTGAAAATTTGAAATTAAGTTTTTCAATCAGCTGGGAATTCGAAGAATTGTTTGTTAACCTGCAAATTGGTATTTGTCAGAATTGACAAGATTTAGCGGACATTTCAACCCCTCATGAAAATCATTCTTAGGTTATCCACGGATCAGATGAATTATCTCAAAACTTGATCTAAAATTTACCTGGATTCGTTTCTATGAATCGTTAAAAAGGGGGTATTTCAAACATGAATTCCAAAATTCAATTATACAACAGCAGAACTCTATGATTGCGTATTAATTATTTGATAATGTTGTTCTTCAAGGGAGAGCATATGTAGTGTTTATAGATTGTTTTTATGGCCATAAAATATGTGAATTTTATCTATTGTTACATTCTTTCATTTATATTAATTAGATTTTTACTAGGCGTGTGGAAAGTTTCCTAGATCACTTAGTTATACATAAACATTCAATTCTCAATTCTGCATACCTATTCTAAATCCGCATTTGGAAACCACACCTTTTTATAATAATTTATTAAAATTTAGATGAATATTTTGGAAATTGGAATCTTGTTAAGAGGTTGAATCCAAATTACGAAGGTATATCCTTTGTTATTGTCAGACGGCCCAACACACCTACAGTCGATACTACAAACCGACAAGCGAACAGGTGCACGGACAAACGAGATTAGTCTGTGGATCATTCAAGTCATGATAATATCAATATTGTCTCCAGTATAGCTTCATGGGATATTACATACTTTTCACCAGTAATCATTAGATAATGGTTGGAGTATAAATTTATGACGAAATGTATATTTCAAAGCTAGGAAATATGTAAAGATCAAAATGAATTAGTTCTTATGAGTATCGTGCATTTATAGGCACGTGAAACCTGGTACTATGGAAGTTGAATCAATGTTTGAAGATGTTTCGGAAAGATGAGAAGTTATTGATGTCACTTTAAATGTTGAATGAAACGCAAGGCGTAACTGAAATTATTCGGAAGCAAATGCAGATGAGTTGAATGATAGCGCTTAGTACGGAATATGTAGTAGTTACTAAGAAATATTGTTGGAGACTGCTTGAGAGTTGTCTAATGATCCATAAGACAGCAATGGTGGAACAACGACTAGATGCACTATAGCATTATAGAAATAATCCCTCAGACTCATTGTCGACTCTGGAGACTGTGATATATACGTAAGGCGTATCACTTAAATCATTACCCTAAGAAACTAATTACCCACCCCTAGTTCGACTCAACTCCCATATTATGCTCTAAGGCTTACAGTTGCTTGAAGCGGTATTTGTTCGAATGAATTATTGTCCAAATTGATATGTTTTGCGAGAGTTCCCGACTCTTATAAGATTTCCCCATAGACACATAAGATCACGCACTGACATAATATGTGAAATAGCACATACGGTCTTATCATTTACCTAGGCCTTCACTTTCTCAGAATTCAATTATAGTTTCAGAACAAGGTTGCCTTATACCTGCTGTAACTGCATGCTCATCAGCTAGGAAAATTATTCAATTGAAACTAGCACATGATATGATATTTGGAAGATTATCATAGGCTAGCTGAGGAATTCCAGAGACAAATTCAGTAATTCAGTGATAACCTACTTGTGAATATTGGATCATTCGGAATATAAATTGAGATTTCAATTTCCGAAAATGCCAAGCAATAATTATCAGTTCCTGCCGAACTTAATTTCCCAACGTCCACCGTTTTAGTTGAATGTTCAGGCTGTTGCCAGACTGGAAACTTGCCTATAAGATTCGGAAATCTTCTTTCTGTATATATTTATCTCCATCCCATTCGATTCCAATGTTATTAGCTTTAATATTGTTACAAAGTGCTTTCGTAATTTGTTCGATGTTAATAATGAACCTAATGGGTTCTTTCGTTTCACATTTTTCACCCAAACATCGATGAAGTTTTGTTCCTGCCTTCCATTCGATTCCAGAATTTGAATTGGCGGATGAGTACGGGTACGAGTTCGGCACTACACCAGATATTTCTAATATTGAGCAAACAGATTATATATTCGTGAACATTAGGAATACAAAGTATTGCGACTGGTTTGATCCCTTTCCGTTGATCTTCAAAATTTATTTAGCACTGGTGAGTGTAAAGTAGGTTTCTTGATATATTCGTCGGTTTCCTCTTTTACGAATTTCCATATTCAGATACTGTACACGGTCATCCATTTTCTGCTGAACATTCAGTAGAAATGTCGAAGTTCTATGTTATTTATATGTGATTTTCACTATACAAATATAAAAGTTGCAGGATTTCTCATGAGAAGATTTAGTATAAATGTTATCGAATGAGATGAAAGAAGATCGCTGGAAACAAGAAAGCTAGAATTTTTTTTTCAGATGGAACACACTGTATATTCCTCATTATTTGAACATATGATATGTCAATTTCTATAGCCAAGACTGTTTCGGCGCACGAGTCAATTAGCATGTGCAGTGCACTTCAATCCTCTTGTGGGAATCAGCTATTAAAGTATGAGGACGGTTTGCCGTAAGCTGAACAGTGGTCCTTGTGGGGGAATAGGAATTGAAACACTCACTCATAAAGAGAGTTACACTTTACTGAACCTATAGCTCGACGTCATTATGACTTAATGTCTCGCTCCACATAACAACAATGGTACAGATACAAATCAATGATAATACCGTCAATAATGATTGATGAATATGAATCTGAATGCCGTAGTTAATATAATCTTAGTATATATATATATTTGTATGTTTTCTTGGTATATTGATTCGTATATATACTGAAAATGAAATGAAAATTCTGTTTGACGTTTCGACAATGTTTATTGTCTTTATCAAAATGTGAATTAGTGTTTCCATGTAATTTAGAAAAGAATAGATGATTTCGATTAATGAAATGCGTCTGCAGCCGACTTGTGTTTTAAGATCCAATTAAAACTGCAGAAAACATTGGATCGGTTGTGTGTGAAAGAGTAATGTATGGCTAATTACAATTTGAAATGGATTGAATTTGATTAAATACAAGATATTTTAAGATTGTACAATTATAAATATCTATGATTATTGTATGAATTAGTTATTCTATGATAAACACTTCCGATCTATTCATAATCAACTATTCAAGTTTAAGATAATTCTATGGAATTCAACCTCAAAATTGTTACTCATAATGTCATAATTAAATGATACTTTATCTTCTTTAGGTTGAATTTTAAATAGACAAGTGGAAAGTGGCACTTCAAACTAATAAAATTTTGTTAAGTTTGAATTAGATTATTATAAAGTTTCGAAAGATTGGAATCTATTTTGTAATTTACACAATTGTTCTTTTTGAAATTCAACCTAAAAAAGATAAAGTATTATTTAATTATGACATGATGAGTAACAATTTTGAGGTTAAATTCCATAGAATTATCTTTAACTTGAATAGTTGATTATGGATAGATCGGAAGTGTTTATCATAGAATAACTAATTCATACAATAATCATAGATATTTATAATTGTACAATCTTAAAATATCTTGTATTTAATCAAATTCAATCCATTTCAGATTGTAATTAGCCATACATTACTCTTTCACACACATTCGATCCAATGTTTTCTGCAGTTTTAATTGGATCTTAAAACACAAGTCGGCTGCAGACGCATTTCATTAATCGAAATCATCTATTCTTTTCTAAATTACATGGAAACACTAATTCACATTTTGATAAAGACAATAAACATTGTCGAAACGTCAAACGGAATTTTTATTTCATTTTCAGTATATATACGAACCAATATACCAAGAAAACATACAAATATTACAAATGGTTCAAGAATATCAATAAAAGAATATATATATATATATATATATATATATATATATAGCGTCTGCAGCCGACTTGTGTTTTAAGATCCAATTAAAACTGCAGAAAACATTGGATCGGTTGTGTGTGAAAGAGTAATATATATATATATATATATATATATATATATATATATATATATATAGCGTCTGCAGCCGACTTGTGTTTTAAGATCCAATTAAAACTGCAGAAAACATTGGATCGGTTGTGTGTGAAAGAGTAATATATATATATATATATATATATATATATATATATATATATATATATATATATATATCATATATGCTGTGCTGTGCCGGGATATACTCCGCGTTGTCGTAGATTGTTTTCGATGAAAACCGTTGATATGACGACGTTTCGGCACAATCTCATATGCCAACTTCAGGTTTTCTCTTCAGGACTGCTGCTCTGCCTCGAGTTAACTTGAAACTGATCTCCGTTGATCCTGCTGGTGTTTTATGTGTCCTTTTCACGTCTGAATGATTTTGCTAGTTTGATACGTCTGATTGAGTTTGTAGGTCTGTTGCGTTTGAGCGATTTTGTCGGTTCGTTGCGTTCGAGCGAATTTGTCGGTTCGTTGAATTAGTCTGGTTGCTGTTGTACTGGGTGGTTGAAGGGCTGGTTTCCGAACAGTTGGCAGTCTCTGTGTATCATCTTTCGTATTGTGATTTGGAGGTCGCTTCTCGATTTCGATAGCTTCTCTTATGATGCGTTTTGTTTTGTGTTCCAGACTAGCTAAGACTCGGGTGTTGGCAAAATCGATTCCATGTGAAGTTTTTCTCACATGTTCGGCAAGTAATGATGTGGTTTCTTGCTTTGCGACTGCATTGCGGTGTTCTTCACGTCGAATGTTGATTCTTCTGTTAGTTCTAAGTAGCTTCCTCCGCAATCTTTGCACGGTATTTCGTAGACCCTTTTGTATTTCCAGATTTATTTTGGATTTATTGTTGGGCTGTATTTGACCGAACTTTCTTGTCGTGTTGGAACTTGTCTCAATGTTATGTTTTTACTGCGTGTTACAATTCCTCTGCCCCCAAAAGGACCTTCGATCAGCTTACGGCAAACCGTTCCCAGACTTTGAGAGCTAATCTTAACATGGCGATCCTAGCAGGATCGCCATGATGTTCAAAATTAACTGGTATAAGTCAAATAATTAAGGTAGATAGTAAGACTATATCAATTATTTTTCCGAGTCCGAAATAACAAATCCTACATTCCGACCTATCTATCGGTTGTATTTAAGATCGAATGATTGCGAACCAAATGATACATTGATTCTAGGTAAAAAAGGACGTCAGACCTAACCCGACGAGTTGCGTTAAGGCTGCGGATTTTGCGAACAGACTACATTCCCCTAAATTACCAGTGTATCATGAAAATGAGAAATCCTTGCCAAAGTCCAAAATCCTAAGCGTATATTCAGACCTATCTATCGATTGTCCTCAAGACCGAAATATATGGACCTGAGTGTTACTCCAATTGCTCATCGTAGACAGGAAGGCATTCAGTACGAAGACGGACATTGAATATAATATCTTAATCCAAATTGACCAGTTACGTGATAGATGGAGGAGCGAGAGACATACTGTCCCACATGACTGCATCTCAACTAACAGTGAATCAATCTAAGACCGAGCTATATTACCAAATATTGGAATGGCTACGAACGTTGTTCTCAAGAAAATCAAATGAGAATGAGCAGGGGGGTTACGAATGGCGATCGAGCAGAAGAAACCGAAAAACCGAAAGGCTTCACCGAATAAATATTCTGTTTGTCTTTCCCAAATAAAGTATAATACGTGGTGACGGTTGACGAAAATTTCTCATTGTATATAGAATGGAGTCAAGCAACGAAGATACAGAGGGACATATAAAAGATAGCCTGATATCATGCGCATATACCAAAAAGTTGAGGTGATGCTTGAATAACACCTACTGTCCTCTGCTGTCCAGAGTTTCACCGCAAAACTAGCCGAAAAATATGGTGGTCCGTTTACAGGAAAATTCTATCGGGTCCATGTGAAGAACCTGAAGGGAGTTCACCCCGACTAATATTTTTTTTTCATCTTTCCTCAGTGTGGAGATCGTTCCCTGAGCCACGTAAGTCCTGTAAGTCCGTTAGTCACACACACCCCAAGAGCTGGTGCCGAGACTACCCTACAGTTAGGCCGACGATGAATATTTGGACATTCTTCACTGAAACCATTACGTTCCTGCAGCTATACTACTAGCTGCTTCCCAGACAAACTCCGTCAGAATCAGGTCAACCTCGCCCAGGTATTGTTTCTCCCGACATTTGCCCACAATCGGAGAAAGTTACTTAATTTCCGAGTACAGCTCATCCTTCCGCATATAATGGGAGTGGAACTATCATTGGTATAAGTCAAATAATTAACGTAGATAGTAACGATATTCATAGGATAAGAAGCTCGCTAGCGTAAATACCGTTGTTACAGAGTAGGGAATCAGAACGGTAATCTAGTGGCGCCATACTAAGGGAAAATATCGACCTTCCAACTTATTTGGATTACCATGAGTACTTGTGAACATTTTTAAACGTCCCCACTCGCATATTGAGCCAACTCTACGGGATTGAAATGGACGATGAGGTGCCTATCAATGGAGCAAAAAGGTATGTTTGAGGAAGGATATACATCCAAGTCAACGGCAGTGTTCAAAATTGAAAAATCCACATAACAGTTTCTGTAACGTAAGTTTTTCAATATTTGATGAGAAAAACGATGAGCGGTGGATTCTATGAGGCGAAATGAAGGAGGAAGAAACGACCCGAAATAGATTCGATCGGAAAGATATAACGAAAGAGGAGGGATCAACTGTATGTCAAGAGGCTGATATTTCTTATTCCGGAGGAAACCAGTGGGGGTCAAGTATTGAAATGAAGGATAAATAAAAATAACCTATTTAAATCAAAACATTGAACAACTTTCCTTACTACAGGTATGGAAAATTTATAAATCGACCCAGCCGTTCATAGTTTGTTCTTCATCAAGAATAACCACTCCAATGTCGTTTTCCTCAACTTATTCAATTTTGAGTTGGAAGTTTTCAAATATAACAGAACTTACAACCACCAGGGTTTTTCTATGTTATGCTATCTTCGACGGAGAATTGTTAAAAATTCGGGGTTAAAATTCAAATTGTCTTATCCACAGGAGTTGAGTTCGGAAACTATGCGTTTGAAAGGCTCACAATATAGCTGAACAAGGTGTTTCACCGTAGTTGTAGTGAGAACGTCCATCTACCAAGATTTTTCCTTGTTTGTTGGAATTCCGACGTAGAATAGTTAATATTGAAATCGATTGATTCGCAATACTTGAATTCGGAAATTATGCCTCTCAAATTATAGCTGAATGAAGAATTTTGCAGGAGTCGAATGCTCAACATCCAACTGCCAGGGGTTATCTTTCTTTATAATAGGTATCTCCATTATAGGAGTGGCTTTGTTCGAAATAAATTCAATTCCTATTTTAGACTACTCCAAGTTTCGGCTAATAATACCGGAACTACGGGATGTAACCGCTTTCAGTTTTCTCGGTCAATTACTACGAATCAGTCTTGGTGCTCATCCAGCAGGTAATAGGTTCCAGATGCCAAATGGGAAGCCTTTTATAGTATTGGATCTGAGTCACGTGACGAGGTCTGGTTACACGATCGCTCATTCCGTTAACGCGATCTTCTACATAGACTTGCACAATGTTTCATCGCTCAACTCGATCCGATTGATCACAATGGTACTGAATGAGACTAGTGTCTAAGTAACGCTGTTTGTTGTTCCTGAACATTTGTAGGTACCTCGGAATATGAAGGAGTATCTTTCTGAGTATATGGTTTTTGATGAACACTATTTTGAACCATTGTTGGGAAAGTTGATTAGATGAGAATCACTTTCAATCTATCGCAAACTACCAACAGTTTATCTGATTCGGAACATTTTATCCACCTGCTAGTCATTTAAAAGACTTCCTTCGATGACGTCACACTGGATATTTTGGTTCAGAATTGGGAGCGGATGCATTTACGTGAGAAGAAATCATTAGATGTTTGCTAGTTAAAAAAGACTATGAAGCTACCCAAACACTTACCAGCATTCATTATCTACTACGAATTCACAGAAGAAGATTGCTGCCTTTGCACTATCTTCTAAGTATATCAAGTTTTGAGAATTCCTGGGTCATCATATCAGAAAAAGTTCAAATGTTCAACGAACTAAATATCATTGAAGATGATGTCTTCGAAGAGAAATTCGCACGTAGCATCCACATACAACATATTTCCGTAACAGCCATGAAAATGAGAAAATGAGTAATAAACGGGATGCGCTGCTGAATCTGGAGGGGTACTACAGTTGAATAAGGAAATGGTTCTTTCAGTTATTGCGGATTTTATTTAGGTCCTAAGATTTTCGATAAGAAGTTGTTTTACAAAATTGATGTTGTCCCCCTTGTTGATTGGTAAGTAATGAAATGAAAGAGATTGTTCACATAAAAACAATTGTAACCTAGTAATTGTTACACAGCCTGCTGAAGGAACAATCTATAAATAAAAATAGGTAGAATGAAATATGAATATAGATAAGAACAAGTGTGTGAAATAAATGTAAGTTAAGTTACACCACATATATATCTATGGTGTTACATAACTCACTAGTTTTTATATATACTTGTATTTCATTTAATCTATTGTAGATTTTTTCATTCATATTCTCAGCAGGCTGTGTAATATCTACTATAATAATAATAATAGTAATAATTTTATTTGTTTTATATGGTACATGGGTATCATACTACAGTACTATATAATTAGTAGCATAATACAGGAAAAAAAGAATAACAATTCATTTTAAGTCAAATAAAATTTTTAATGAATCTCAAAAGGAGCTTAAGAGTCCTGTGGTGAGATTAATCTATCCAAACATAATTGAATATTCACCAATTTTATTTTATTGGTCAGTTAATCCGAAAATTTTCAGAAAGCAATTTTTAATTCAGATATGAAATTTAAGTCTCTATAAATAGTACCTACATGAGTTGAGTGGGAATATAATCAACATAAAGTAAGGAAAAGATTCTTATGACATAATTTATCTAACAAAACGAGGGTTGAATATGTAAGCATTTCTTAAATCTATGAATTGATGTATTTCTATTCTACTTAATGACTGTATGCATTTTTTGCATTTGCTTTTAAATAGAGTTACAATATTTTATATCAGTTGGTAATTTGTTATAATATCCTAGGAGCAAGGAATGTGAAACATCTTTGACCAATGACTTTTGAAGTTTTCAAAATAATGAAGGCATGTTTGCTATATCTAGTATGGTGATCATAATTTATTTTGCTCAATCAAAACACACTTTTGTCGACCAAGTAGTATCAAACAATAAAGTTGTCTTATGTCCAATATTTTTGACTCTCGGAATATTGAACTCGTAGGATACATTTTTGGTTTTTTGAAAATTATTTCGAGATTCGGCAAGACTACAATATATTATAATTAGTTGTTTCATGCCTAATATTTGAGTCAGAACTTTAAATTTTGAGAGTAATCCTCTTATCTTTTGTATTAATTTATTTATATGGGAATTCCATCTAAGGTTACAATCAAGTATTAAGCCAAGATATTTGATTTGAAATGTAATAGGAATGGAATAAGTTGAATTACCATTATTTATATTAAGTGATTCGAGTGAAGGAGCAGATTTCTCATTTATGTAAAAAGGAACGCATTTTGTTTTATTAAAGTTTATTGGCAGCAAATGAGCATCAAACCAGCTTTTTATTATCTTAAAATCATTTTCTGCTGTTTCTTTCACTATTTCCCATGTAGGGCCTGTATACAATAAGCAAAACTGATTATTTTACAGCATGAAGATACAGAGAATAAGTCGTTAATACATATGTTGAATAAAAGTGGTCCCAACACCGTTCCCTGTGGCTTCCATTAGTGCTTACACATTGAGATCTGTTCAGGATATAGCTCTCCATTAATTTTAAGCTTATTCCTCTAATTCCTACCTTTTCCATTGCCTCTATTAGTTTCTCGTGACTCACGGTATCGAATGCCTTGGCTAGGTCTATGGAGATACCAAGGCAAGGAATTACTGTTATCTAGGGACTTATAAATATTTTTAGTGAGTAAGGCAATCGCCTCTTCGGTAGACCTACCCTTCCGGAAACCAAATTGTAGGTCAGATAATATCTTGTATTTGTTTAGAAATGAAACAATTCTATTATGAATAACGGATTCCAATACTTTTGCAAAGGTAGATATCAGAGATATTGATCGATAATTAACACATTCAGTCTTATCATCCCCCTTATAGAGTGGTTTTATCACACTTTTTTTGAAACCTGAGGGAAAGCATCCAATTGTTAGAGATAAGTTTATAATGTGCGACAGTGGTGAAGCTACATAATCTAACGACATTTTGAGAATCTCTGCTGTTATTCCATCATACCCGGGGGTCTTTTAAGTTTTTAATTTCAGTATTATATTTTTTATTTCTTGTTCATTTGCATTCTCTTAATAAATCGAACTTGCAATATTATTTTTTTTAGTTGATATATTATCTATATTAATGGTTTAGGTTACTCGCTAAGTTTTCACCAACATTGTTGTAATAGTGGTTGAATGTATTTGCTATTAGTTTAGAATCTGTTGTTGTAAAATCATTTGTAACTTTTATTTCTTTAATTTCTGTTTTCTTTTTCTTATGTGAACATATCTCACCTACAGTACTCCATAGATGTTTAGGGTTGTCTTTATTTTTATTTATTAGATTTTTGTAGTGATTTTTTTCCGTAATTTTTAGTGAGGTACATAATTTATTTTTATAGATTCTAATTTCATTTAAAGCAGTAAGGTTACTTTCATCTGTTTCTCATTTTTTGAAAAATTCATTACGTTTGCTGATCGATTTTATTAAACCGGAAGAGATCCAAGATTTCCTTTCCAAATGTTTAGGTTTATTATATATTTTACAATCATTCGCTACATTTTTATTGTATCCATAAATTCATTAGTGGAGGTATCGACGTCATTCTTAATGTAAACTGAATTGAAATCATTATTTTGAATTTTTTTTTGGAAGCTTGTGTACTTTAAAGTGTAAGAGATAGGTTCCTTTATAGTTATATTTGTTTTATTAGTATCACCAAAGTCGCAAATGATTGTGGTAGAGAAATGGTCAGTGACATGTGTTTTTATGATTGCGGGTATGAAATTGTTAATGCTTTTACAAAATAATGGTCAATGCAAGTTTCGCTGTTTTCTTGTATTTTACTAGGCTTATTTATAGTGGAGACGAAGCCTTCTTCGTACATTATGTTTAAATAATTTTGAACATAATCAGATTCTTCTGATAGTAAATCAATGTTGATATCACCAACTAGAATATAGGAATAGTAAGTTTTTTTAGGAAGCAATTTAGGATAGTTTTCTAAATTTGCATTAAATGTATAAGGAGATACAGAGGGAGATCTATATATTGCTGTCAGATTGAGAATTTTCTTATCAATATTAATTTCCAGGTTTATAGCTAATACCCCACCAATTTCAATGAGACTGTAATCAAAATATAAGCTACTCTTTATATAAATTAATACACCATCGTTTTGGTTTAATGGGCTGTTATTGTAAATTATGTCATATCCATCTATATCATATATATTACAGTCTAATATCTTCCAGGTTTCAGTTAATACAATGCAGTCATAATTTTCCTGTTCCAGCTTTAAGCTATCTGAGTTCTTTGACAAACTTCTAATATTGGTATGAAATATTTTGAAACCTGGAAAAACTCTACTTTCTATGAAAGATTCGTAATCGGTAATATTAATAAATACTAAAGTATCTACATTTGTATGTTCATAATCTCTTATAAATGGATCCATCTATATTTGAATTAATATTTTATGTGAATTAAGAGAATTTATTGAATAAAGTGGAAAAATAATTATTTACTGTAAATAATTTATCATATTATATTTTATTATAATATAATACATTAATCATATACATACATTACTAGAGAAATCAATTTGCTGATTTCAATCTGAACCATTTTTTGTTTACTATTTAACAATTATAATCGGTTCTATCATTCAAACATTGAATGTTTTTTACCAATATTGGGCAGTTACTATCAAAGGCATTATGTTGTATGTTATAATTAGTTTTGTATTCAGTGTTACTAAGAGCGCAGTTATCACATTTAATAATATGATTGGGACAGTCTTTCGATTCATGAGATTCTGCACATTTTGGACAAATTGTTGATTGACTTCGACAATCAATAAGTTTTTCTGGTTGTAGTCACTACATTTATAACATCGTGTTACATGTAGGTTTTCATAAACGGGACATATATTGAAACCAATACATACTTTTTTAAGGGTTAGGATTTTTTTATAGGCCGAACCATTACATTCAAGCACGGCGTACTTGTTATCACCTTTTTTTGTTGTATTATACACTTTCACTTCAACCATATTCTTGTCTCCTAGTATTTCGTTTTGATTTTTAATTGCTTCTGCTATGTTTTCTGTCTTGAAGTTACTGTTGATATTTGAAATCATAATGCTTGGCTTTCTAAGTTTGGTTTCTTCTATGTCGTAATCAGTTCCTAAGTTTGTGGCTAATTCATTTTTCATTTTTTCAGTTGCCGCTCCAGACTTGCATTTGACTAGAATTGAACCATTTTTGCTATTTCGTACCAAATCAATTCCTACCGATATTTTGGTGGGATCTATTTCATTTTCGATATCTTGTTTTGTTTTTTGGCAATTTTGCTGCTTTGTAGATTTCATGGTGGCTTGAGCATAGCTAAGTGCTGTATTTGATTCAGGTTTGTTCGATTTCAGAGCTAATTCTTGATTTATGTTTTTCATTTCTTCAAGTTGTTTTTGGAGTAGATTTATAATTTGATTTTCAATATCTATAAGATTCGATTTGCCATCAATAATGGTTTGTACTAGCGGAAATGTTTGAAATGTTATGCATTCCTTGCATAAGTATTGCATTTGTCTCTCTTTAAGTTGTAATACTTGTATTTCTGATGAAGTGAGAAGTGAGCATATTTTACAAATAGTTTGTTTGTATCCATCAGATTCTATAATAGGGGACTCCTTGCTGCTTATTGCAGAACATTTGTTGCAATTTGTAGTCATTCTTTATTGAATTTTTTGCTATTTTTTTTTCTATCGTTATGTTTCAAGAAAGGCGAAAGGAATTCCCGTTATCGTGTTTGGTCACTTCATTTTTTTATATTATACTTTAAAAACTGTTTATTTCCTTATGTAGCACCTTTTCACTTCAGTTTCTTATCACAAGTTAAACAATTCACTCAAATGATAGTTACTGTACTTTATATTAATACTTTATTACATCACTGCTTTTAGTACTTATTTTTACATTTTAATATAGCTAAATTCGCTATATTTATAACAATATAAGTTTGTACCAATTTGTTCAATTTAAACCACCTCAAACTTTTAAAATTCGCGAGAGCATAATACACATGTGCATCATTCAAAGAATTATCGATTAATTACTTGGTTCCAATTTTCATGTAAACAATCTCTTTCTTATTATTACTTCCTAATGACGAAGAGAGATAAAAACATAACAATTTGGTGAAACAACTTTTTATAGAAACTATAAGAACCAATTATACTACAATTGGTTACCATGACGTGTTGCCCAAATGATTCCAAGAGACCAACCTCTACCATTCGTGACCCCGGATACGTTGCGGATTAAGTGGAGACATTTACAGACAATTTCAATTCACATTTCCGGACAACAACATTTCCTGCATCATTCCATTTCATCAGTTCAAGAATACGGAGTATTCCCTCCTGTTGCCTAATTTTATATTGAATATCATTATGAGTAAGTTAACCGTTGGCTTCCCTTCCTCAAAATTCCTCATGTATGGTCACTGGGAAATCTCCTTCTTATAGTAAAATTAATCATTAAAACTGGCATTTTCATATATTCAAATATGAAATTCATTCAGATTCATAATCCTATAAAGCACTTATTACTACTAGGAATTTTCACATTAGGTACATCAAAATTTCCCGTTCTCAAAATTTAGCATGAATGGTCACAGCGAAATATTCTTTTTTTACTGAAATTGAGCATCAAAACTAGCATTTTCATATATTCAAATATGGAATTCATTCAGATTCATGATCCTATTAAGTGATAAATACTACTAGGACTTTTCACATTACATCAAAATTTCGGAAATTTTCAGATTCACACTTCTTTTCATCGAAATTATTCTCTTTTTATAACTATCTTGAATAGTTGATCAGAGTGATCTTGTAAAATATACAATATTCTCAAAACTAATGGAATTAGTACTGCAAATCAGTAGGTATACTTCCTCTTTTTGAAAATATTCAAGGAACAAAATTCCATAATGAATAGGATTAGTACTGCAAATCAAAACATTTATAATACAAGCTACTGCAAATCAGAACATTTCCTTTTTTAAGTTTCGAACAGTCATATCTCCAAGAGAAGCACTGCAAATCAGTATATTTCTCCCTTTGGAATATGTACTGAAACTTGCTAAACTTTTAAATTTAATGTCCACAGATATTCAAATTTTGATTTCATTTGATACTAAGATATGTATCTTATCATTTATTGCAAAACAAATTATGCTTCTACCAGCACTCACAACTTTCGAGACGTTTAATTCATTTAATCAAATCCACTCCACTTTTGGGTTTTCATTCTTCTCAGAAGTTTGAAATATATTATTCTATTGAGACACATATTTGATTCATATGTATTAGATTATTAGTTAATCCCCTGAATATAATTTATGTCTATTGGAATACAAGTTCCAAGCAGACATCATCTAATTGTATATAGTCCATAGAGCATATGTGTTGCTTGCTCTGTGTCATAGAACACATTTACGAAACATCTATTCTCTTATAAATTGAGTCTATCAGAGTTTTTAATTAATTTACCTGAACGAGTAATAACATTATTTGTCTTATAAACGGGAGCAACAGGCCCTTTAATTTGAGGGGATTTTAGATAAACTCGTACTATGAACGTGACCATTATTAAATTTTTGTGTTACAGCTAGAGCATCAATATTCTCTAGTGATTCAGGATCATTGTCTACATAGCTTAATTCGAAGGGATTCTTCGAATTTCTCAAATCTTGCCGATTCCTTCTACAAGTGTTTCCTTAAATATCCCTTACAATATATAAACAGGAGTCATAGAACTATGCCAAAAATTCGTGATAATTCCATTTTGTTTATTGGATTTTGCATGTACAATATGTCATTGACATAGTTTCTATTTACTTCTGTTGCCTTCTTCAGATTGTATTTTTAAATTTTTAAATTTCATATTATATTTTGACGCTTGCTTTGATACTCTTTCCAAATTCCTGCTATGTTCGTCTGCTGTTTCTTATGTAATGATCAAATCATCAAAATAAACTTGAACTTCATCTAACTCGCCAAACATTTTATAGTTCATTTTTTGAAATACTTCTGGAGCTGAGCAGATACCAAATGGCAATTCCAGAAATTTTTATGAGCCAAACGATGTTCCGAAGGTACATAGATCTGAATGCCCATCTAAGGTTACTTGCTAGTAGCTACCTTCCTTGTAAGCCTTTACCTAGTGAGGTCTTTCCCTTCTATAGCCTCAAGACATCTAGAAAAATTCCAATTCCTATCTCCGCTCCCAACATTCCACCGTTGGCTAACACGATGTTCTTTGAACATTATAGGTTTCCCTCTCATGTATTCGAAGTATTTAAAAAAAATGTCCAGGACGGTTAAATATTTATTTTGCCCATATTTCCTTGATAGAGTGAATTAGGAAATGTTCATGTTGAATCACCTTATTTTGACTTTTTGGGTCTGAACATAATCTCAAATCTTCATTTGGTTCTTCTACAATCATGAGTGGATGAACACATTCCGTGGGTTCATCAATTTTTGTGATGATTCCCTGTGATTCAAGTGCCACATTGATTTGGATGGAGATCGGAGAGTTGTTTGTAATGAAAATTCCCTAGCTCTTCGAAAATTTCTGAATACTTATTAAGTATGTCATCTTCAGATTTAAATGTTGCCTAAACAATATCTATTTGTTTTATGAATATGCTATCCTTTAAACCTAATGATATGTTATCATTCAAGCCTAACAAGGGGATTTTCCACATCATCATAATTATGAAATGAATGTCTGCACTTATATCCTCAACCTTATACGTAAGTTTAACTTCGCCCATAGTTTCAAGCTTAAATGAACCATGAGAGACAACTGATATAATAGTTTGAACATTAGGTTCAATTTCTTTGAGAAAACACCTTTTGGAATCACGCTTACTTCAGCGCCAGTATCAAGCTTGAATGGTACAAGTGTATTGTCATAACATTTTCCTCCACATTCTTATATTATTGAAGATACCCACCTTGTATTGATCCTATTTCATTTTGGATCGATTCTGAATAAAAAATATTTTCACTGTCACTCGAATCTTCATTTTCTTCTTCATTATCTTCCTGATGAGTTTTTCATATCTCGTGCGCTTTTTTTTTCTCCTCTTATCTTTCTCTTTTTCCAGCTTCTTTATTTGTTCGGCATCTTCAAACACACTCGCAAAATGGTTTCTACCTTGACATTTCGCACATGTTTTGCCATAGGATGGGCATTTCCTCGAAGAATGGTGATAATTTCAAAATTGACAAATTGAGTGTTTTTTGCGACTATCTCTATAAGTAGACCTCAAATCATTTAGTACCAGTTCTATTTGTTGTACTTCCGATTGATTCTTACTAGCTTCAATCGATCTACATTAATTTCAAGCCTTAACTAGGATCAATTTTTATTCGAGTAAGAGACGTTCTTGAGTAATTTCTCAAATATTCCGGCCACTATTCGAACTCTTACCATTTTATCTGGCTCTTCATATTCTATTGACCCAACAGCTTCCCTCAATTCAATGTTTAGTAGGTTGTCTTTCGGATGAACCGTCATCGATCGTGGAAGATGTATCACTGTCTGACGATAATCATATCGCATTTGAAAATTTGAAAAAACGCTACATAAATGAACGTTTTTTAACCACATCATTTTGGAAAGGAATCTTCAGTTTTCCTGAGCTCATTAAGGAAGATGTAGTAGTACTTCGCAAATTGATAAACACTTTTTCAGAAAATCATTCTGCATTAGATGCTCTGGAGTTCGGGGTAGATCATTGGGATTTTCCTCCATTCAACATTCTGCTTGGAAAAATCGATGTCAATACTCGAACTCGATTTGAGATGAAATATAGTGATACAGAATCACCTCATTTCACCGATTTACGTGATTTTTTGAGTAGACACTGCTATGCAATGGAAACAGTGGACTCCATGAAACACAGCGCTGTAGTTTCTTCGCAATATTTTGCCAAAGCCAGCCTTAAAATTGAAGGCGAAGGTGATCAATCATTTTTAGTTGATGATTCTAATGGTTGTTTTCTATGTGAAGATTCTCACTATTCAAGCAAATGTCCCACGTTTTCACAAAAGGGTTCTTATGATCGGTTTTTAACAGCTTGCAAAAGTTCATCCACGTGTAAGGTTTGTAATGAAGCTCATCACACCTTATTGCATTTCCAATACAAATAAGGGAAGTCATTCACAGTGAGGACCCTAAAAATAAACTTGACACGTCTTATCGTTCGATGCTTAGTGGTGATGGGAATTCGAAAACTATGGATACCACCATTTTATTGTGGTCTCCAGAAATAAATATTGTTGATGCGTTTGGTAATTGTCAGCCTTCCAGAGCCTTATTAAATAACGGAAGTCAGGCTTCATTCATTACCGAGAAATGCCGTAAGAAATTGGACTTTCATTATCTACCTATAGTCAATCAGGTGCATGGTATTGGTAATATCATAAGCATCAAATCTGAAGGAAAGTTGTCTTTCACTATACGTCCTGTACACATAAGTTCGCCTGAAACTATGGTAGAGTCGTTTGTTTCACCAAAAATTTGTGCGGAGATGCCAAATATTTCGTTCACGAGTGCTTCATGGCCTCATCTTGAAAATTTGAAGTTAGCTGATCTTCATTTCAATCGATCTTCGTCCATCGATGTGTAATTGTTTGCTGATGTGTTCGTACAAATCCTGTGTGGAGGAAAAAGCGAAGGTACCCTTGACGAACCTTCAGCCTTAATACTTTCGGTTGGGTATTGAGCGGTCGTATGAGGTGTCAATCAATGCTTTCCACCCAATTAAATTTGTTTATTATTCTATTTACTAGTACTTGTGTTGAAAATTCGTTAGATTCAACGCTCAAATCGTTTTGGGAAATAGAAGAACTCTCATCTCAGCAGGCCATTGATTCCCCGGAAGACATGCAGTGTGAAGGATTCTACGAAAATACCACCCAAAGAGATGACACTGATCGATATATAGTTTCTCTCCCATTTCGAACGATTGAATGTCCTGATATTGGTACTTCGTATGAAAGCGCTCTTCGAAGATTCTTCTCATTGGAAAAGCGGCTTGCTGAAGACGACAACCTTAGTCAAAGATATCATGACTTTATGTCGGAATATTTAAATGCTGGACACATTTCTTTGTATTCTTCGTTAAAAAATTCGTCGTTGGTTCATTTTATTCCTCATCGTTGTTCACTAAAGGCCGATTCATCCACTACTAAGTTTCGAGTAGTGTTTGACGCTTCCGCTAAGTCCTTCAACGGAAGGTCTTCATATGATAACCTGTTGACAGGTAAAAACTGCAAGCTGACATTCGTTCCCTACTTCTCCGATTTCGTAGTTATCTCGTGGCCTTCGGACTCTACTGTTGCGCTGGAATGGTTTGAGTATTCTTCACCAAAATGGAGGACCTTCGTTAGTAATCGAGAAGCGGACATCCAATCATACTTTAATCCGATCAATTGTCAACAAATCCGTGATGAGGACAGTTCTGTAGACATTGCGTCTCCTTGATCACTACCATGTGACCTGTTAAGCAATGTTATGGTGGGCGGAGCCTTCATTTTTATCATCTCCACAATCGAACATTGGGTTTGATTCGATGGCGAGCACCCCCTTTAAAGCCTCGATCAAGGAAAGAATTACCGTTTCAACACTTAGGGTTCAACCATCTCCAATTCTTGAGTTGCTTGAGAGATATTCTCGGTTGGATAAGATACAGAGAATATTCGTATATCTTCTAAGATATTCATCGAATTAAGTGCATAGAGCAAATTCAAAATCTCCTGGTTCGAGGGGAAAATATTCCTTTGTGTTATATAATTGGGATACTCATCGTACCACGGAAGAACTTTAGCAAGGTATGTTAGTAATTATTAAGACTGCGCAACATATCGTTTTTGTAAAATTTAATATCTAATGCAAGGTTTTCCAAAAATTGAGTCCGTTTCTTGATGAGGATAATATTAATCGTGTCGGTGGTCGATTGTGCCATTCAAAATTACCTTATGACCAAAAGAATCTCATACCATTACCTAGACAGCATCGCTTCCTATAGAATCGTTCCATCAGAAACATTTGCATCCTGGCTTGAGAACACTCTAATTTTTACCGACGCAACAATTCTGGATTTCATCATGAAACGTGCTCTCCGTCATGTTCTGTTCAAGTGTTTCAAATGCTTTCGAATGAATTATTCATCGGTTAGACCTATTATGGGCAATCTTCATGCGTTGCGGGTCTCTCAAATCAAGGCATTCTCGTGTGTCGGTTGCGATTTCGGCGGTCCTTTTTGTGTCACGTTATGAAAATCTCGAGGTACCAAGATTCAAAAGGCTAACCTGTACTCATTCGTTTATTTCTGATTGTGGTATCCATTTTGTCGATGCCAATAAATATTTGGTATCGTTATTGCAACATGCTGTAGAAAATGAGCACATTAAGTGGAATTTTAATCCACCATCAGCTCCCCACTTTGAGGGTTTGTGGGAAAGCGGCATCAAATCCGTAGAAACTTGTGTAGTGTCATCGGTGAACAGATTCTAACAGACGAGGAACTGTATGTACACCGTTCTAGTTCTAATTGAGGCGGTACTTAATTCACACCCTCTTATTGAAATGAGTTCTGATCCCAATGATCCATCTGTTCTTACGCCCGGTCATTTTTTGACGTAAGAGCCACTCAGTACAATCCCTGATTGTGACGTAACTGAATTGAAATTGAACCGATTGAATTGCTGGAAATTACTTACTAGAATCCACCAAGATTAATGGAAACGGTGGTATCATGAGTATTTGCGTTCTCTAATTCAACGTTCTAAATGGCTGAAGCACTATAACATTATTGAAGGTGCTTTGGTATTGCTTGAGGATGAGCGTTTGCCTTCACTGCAATGGCGCTTAGGTCGCATTACCGACTTGTACCCCGGTTCAGATAGGATGTGCCGCGTTGTTGCTTTGCGGACGGAGCAGGGGGTCTTCAAGAGGCCAGTGGTAAAAGTTTGTCCATTGCATGATGGTACAAACTAGAATGTAGGTATAGTTCAAAAACAACGTCGGGTTGTTTTCTTTTTTGTTATTATTTTTTTTTTTGATTGGGGAAAATATTGGTACATTCTGGTGAGCGGAATGTTGGAAGGTGCTTTCGCAAGCCTTATTTAATTTTTCTTTTGTTTGTTCATGGACTTCCGTTGAGCGAGTGTTATATGATTTGAATTTGAAAGACTTGTGAACCGCGGTCCACCCTTGTGAGATGAGTTAACCGAGTTCAGCTGAGACGGACACACACACACTTGATAACTGTCGGTCACTCGACGTGCACACGTGAATAACTTAATTGGTAATATAGTTCGTTTGATGAGTTTGTATAATTGAAGGTGAAGAAATTGATGTTCCTGCTGGTGGATGATTGAAAATAATATTAAGGGAGGGCCCTTCACATCTGGACAAGAAATATCCTGGGCTTCTTCTCTTGGTGGTGGATTCGTTCGAAATTGATCTACAAAATTATTCAGCGACCTAGATGGGTTACAAACCTACTTCAGGAAATGTAATATAAATTACTTATCGCGTAATTTGACAGAGCCAATGGTTGATCATATAGCATTCAGGAACAAATCGCTTATTGTGATAGATTGTTCGAAGCAAAACGATGCAATGAATCCGTCTACAGTTTCTTCAAAATACTCCAACAATGTTATAGATGGATTCATTAGTAGTAGGTATTATTCGATTCCGACCAAGGAAAAGGGAGTGATCGTCCAATTCATTACGTTGTTTTAGGGACGTCAATAAATTCGTAAGTGGATACCTCTCTTCTTGATGAAATCCAAGATCGTTAGCATACGTTTGAGAGCTGAACTCAATATGTGAAAAATCTGGAATATCCTCTGTGTTTGGTTAGATTTTGCAGCATAGGAGCATCATGTGCGTCGATTTCAACAACCATCAAAAACAAGCTGAATTTGGCAAAATTTGTTGTACTGAAGCTGAATTTATAGCTGTATATGTACTTAAAAATATATAATAGAATGTTTTGGAACAAGATGATGATGATGAGGGACGCAGTTGGAGTACCTTTTGATTAGGGTCAGATTGTGAAATACTATGTCTCCCAGAATGCCAGAAATAGTTTGTCGTCAAACTTAGAAATTCATAAATAGAGAAAAACTGCGGAAACTCCCTCTGAAAAATAGATACATCTCTTCTCCTTGTCACTTGTGCGCCTAACTACTTACTGCGGAATCCATTTTCATTTTTCGGGTACCCGATTTTTGTTAAGTTTTACTCCTCAGGTAAGACTCCTCACCACGAAGCTTGTCACGATGCTATCTACAGAAAGCCTTGGCCCTAGGGTAGCTATAGTGACGTATAACAAGGGTACATTGTGCAGGAGAACACTAACAAAAATGTAACATTAGATTACAATTCATACTTGGTTACTCAGCTCATCAAAAGGTGGATCAGAAATAACTAAATAAAACGTGAAATTTCAAATATTGAATATATTCAAATAAGTACTCTCAGATAATAATTATTGAATGCTGTTGAACGGTATTTGACAAACACAATCAATCCAAGTGGAAATGCCAAGAAGCGCAATCGATGAACGAAATACAGTTACAACATATGATCTATTCTTTTACTATATAGTCGATCTTTAATTGCTTTTCAACGGTACGGAATCAGTTGATCTATGATTAACGTTTATCTGGTAGAGAGACCAGTGCACCGCGACCATTATGCCTACAAGACTGGCTGTTCAACAGAAACAGCACTCCATCAACTTGTGGAAACGGTGGAAAAATTTTTGGAAAATGAAGAAATCCTTCTAGAGGCTTTCCTAGACATAGAAGGAGCTTTCGACAAAACCTCAATTGATTCAATCATCAAGTCCCTCAAACACAGAGGAATCGAGGAACCATGTGTGGCTTGGATAAACTCAATGCTGAGGAACAGGATGATACATGCTACCATAATGGAGGAGACCGTGGTGGCCCGAGTAGCCAGAGGATGCTCGCAGGGGCAGTACTTTCTCCACTCCTGTGGAACCTGGTCGTGAACGGACTACTGAGAACCCTCCAGGACAAAAGATACAGAACCTTTATATATGCCGATGACATAGTGGCCATGGTACAAGGAAGATACAACTCCACGGTCAGAGATTAAATGCAAAAGGCTCTGAACCTATTAACAATATGGACGGATTCAGAGGGACTGAATATCGGTCCCACGAAGCCAGCATAGAAGCTTTCACTCGTAAACGCAAATTTTAGGGCTTGAGACCTCTGAAGATTCGAGGAGAAAGTGTACTGATAAAAGGAGTAGATGTGCTAGGACAGTTCGAGAGCAAAATCACCCTTTTTTGCATGTAAATCTCCATAAGGAAATCTAAGGTTCATTTTACCGAAAACTGACCATCCCCCAAGGTCATCCACAGTCACGCATGCGCATTCATATCGATAGGGGTAGGTAGTCTATGGTTCTGTGAACTGGTCATATGTCTATGGTTCCCGAAGTCTGTGAACTAGTCATCTGTCTATGGTTCTTCCTTAACTATGGTCGGGTCAAGTCTGTGAACTAACCATCTGTCTATGGATCTTCCTTAACTATGGTCGGGGCAATCTGAAGTCTATGAATTAGGTATCTGAGTACTCACATTCTACTGAAATGATTTTTCTACACACCGAGATTCGAACCTGGGAAATAAACTCTAAAGTTAGGCGGCTTAACCGCGAAGGTGGACTTGAACAATTTAATGCACTCCTACTGAAAATGAAATATTTTTCTACACACGGGAATCGAACCCGAGAAATGAAATCCAAAGCCTGCTCCTTAACCGCTCAGCTATGGAGGAATTGAGAACAAGCGATTTTAATGTTGTAGATATAACCGCAGGGTATCCGGTCTGAGTGATAAGTGCGAGTATATTGCAGCCTATGTGGTACAGGTAGTTGTTTATACATGACGTCAGCCGTGTGGGTGTTTGAACACGAAGGGGGCGAAGTGTATGGCGCGGGGTCTACAGCGAGGTATGGAATGTGAGACTTCATAGCGCTAGCCATAGGGGTTTTGGAAGAAATATAATGGGAGTGTTTGTACATAACGTCAGTCGTGGAGATGTTTGAACGTGTGGGGGATGAAGTGTATGTCGCAGGATCTACAGCGAGGTATGGCATGTGAGACTTCATAGCGCTAGCCATAGGGGTTTTGAAAAAGTTATAATGGCGCTGTTTATGTATGCTGTCAGTCACGTGATTTTAGAAAGAGGCGGGTATTCATCGGAGGTATCATGGGAGGGCTGCTGCTCCTTGAATGCATAGATGGAATGTTATATAGTATAGAAATGATATCTTCTACATTTCTCAAACGCGATGTTTATAAAGGGATTACTTTCATGACGTTTATTCAAGCTATATGCACCTTACTTGATTGCTATATTACAAAAGTGTGATTCCAATTCAATGAGGTATGGAATGTGAGGTTATACAGATTGTTTATGTATGACGTCAGTCATGTGAATTTGAATGAAGCTGGCGCGGCCTCCAACGAGACAGGTGTGTATGTGAGGTTATACAGAGTGTGCAGGTATAATGATGTCTATCACGTCTTCAGCGAGGTATCTACCTTGCAGGAGTCTTCAATGAAATGTGGGGTTGTTTGTACATGCCGTTAGTCGCAGGGGTTTTGTCTGAGTTATAATGATATCGGTCGCGATGCATCGGCTGCTCCACAAGTCTTCAATAAGGGGTCATAACATCTAACATGTGATAGTTTACAAAAATGCTGCTTCTCATAATAGCGATATGATGAAGCGTTTGCAGAAATAACTATTAAATCATCTAAGGACTTTTTGCTTGATTAGTACTAGCGAGTACAATATTCGTTATAATATTATAAGTATGTATCATTAGCTCACTTGAGCGATAAGGTTGTGCTAAATCATCTCCAAGAGTAATGTATTCAACTTGAAATTATCGTAATGATGCGCGATCCTTCAATGTTAGAGTAGTTTCATAAGTTATCCGAAAGTAATATGAATATATAAAATGTTTTTCCAAAATTAGTTCCGAAGTAAACATAATTCGTTATAATATTATATTCATTCATGTATGTTACATAAATTATCCGATATAAATCAAATAAGTTTATGCTAAATTTGTGGCAGGTTGAACAATATCCACTATCATATTTTGCGGTAGAGCTACAGCTCGCTCGAGCGATAAGAAAGTTACACCGATCACCTTCAAACGCGATGAGAATACTTTATTTTAAATCAAACACGTTGTATGTATATATTCGAATCATATTGATTGTAAATCTAGCTGCTGCTGGGTGTAGCCCAATACCTATACAGAATCTAGACGAAGCGGTGTTACGCATCACGATGATTATTCGAACTGTCTGTACAGCTCGATTGCTATATAACAAAATACATTTTTAATCATCTTAAACATATAGATGTGCTAATATAATTTTTTCGGTATGCAAAAAATACACTAATAATAAAAACGTTTTCATCAACACACATTTCTTCATAGGAACAGACAGACCGACGGATAGACAGCTTTTTATAAAATTCAATCAATTTCAATGGAAACATATATACGGGGGAGTTTTATGGAGATCGAGCTCGTTTCCCCAACCACCCAAGAGGTAGAACTATGATGGTTGAATGAGGAATAGATGAGGATAATAATAATAATCATATGAATATCCTCATAAGCGCTAATCTATATGACATTCATAATAATATTGCAACTATATCTAAATGTAAATGAACCGCCAATCAATTACTCTAATCACGCTTACAATAAATATTATTCTAATAACTAAGTGTTGAATGTGCTTATATTCAAACTATTCAGGTTATATCCTATGATATAATATTAGATTCTAATAAATGTGAAATGAGTATATTGTAACTATATGTAAATATCAATAATAATAACTACATCTGAATAGATATCAATAATAATATTGCAGCTACATCTAAATGTTAAATATGTTTATACTCGAACATTAATTATTTGAATATAATAATATTGCAGCTATATAATATGTTTATACTCGAAAATTAATTGGGGAAATATAAAATATATTCTAATAAATAGGACGAAAAGTGCATATCGATAATAATAATATTACAGCTACAGCTAAAATGTAAATGAAACAACAATCACTAATCATATAACTAAATGTTAAATGTGCTTATATTCAAACTATTCAGGTTATATCCTATGATATAATATCAGATTCTAATAATGAGAAATGAATGTATTGTAACTACGTGTAAATAGATTCAAGCTACAATCACTAACTCGCAGGAGTACATGTTTAGCGTCTGTTCGCTACGGTAAGTGATTAATAACTGATACCTCTATTGATCACTCCAATATATACCCAAACTACCTGCTGATTCATCTGTTCAACGTTTTCTTCTCCATCATCATCTTCTGAGAGTGTTTCAGATGAATTATCGTACCTTGATAGAATATAGCTCTCATCTGTAGAATAACCATAGGAAAATGAGTGTTTCGAGAGAATTATCAGGGTTTGATAGAATCTCGCTCTCATCTACAGAATAACCACTAAACAAATTAATGCATTCATGATATATAGTAAGATCAAGATGGAATAAACAACTCGCTTGTCTATCATCCAACGGTGCACTTCCGTTTTCGTAAATATGTCCAACCTGTTGGTCAACTCTTGAACATAATCGTAAAATTTTCCCATTTTCATGTGATCATTCAACACTCACAAGAATACTATTTTTTCCCTATGAAGTACCTAGAGTTTTATACACAATATTTAATCCAAAGTCCTACGAATTAAATTAGTTCCCAGGAAAAATGATAAAGTTGTTATCGGTTGAGGAAAAAATGTATGCGGATAAATATTTCAAGGAAGTTTCTGCAATCACGCGATTTCAAATAGAATGTAACATCCTGCTTGTGGTTGTGAATCTTATCAATATGAATATAACAGCCGGACGAGACTTCCTGCTTGTGGTTACAGCGAACTTATTATCAAGATATAACAGGCGGATGAGACATCCTGCATGCCGTGTGAACATAACATGAAAGTGATAAGAAGTTCCTATAAAACTCGATGTGCGTACAATTCAATCATTCAACAGCTTGGTTCGGAACAAGTAAGTCGTACTTACCTGTGCTCTGTGTTCAGCGCGTTAAATATATTTTGTGAAAAACTTTCAATCAAGTGTCAGTGCTTTAGTGCAATAATAATGTAAGTTAACATATTTTATATCTTACTTTTATGCTTCACCATCTATCCTAAGGTCTAAAGGGTGGTCGACTTTTCCCAAATCAAAACACGACAGGTATCTCCTTCAGGGGAGAGATAGTATCAGCTTCGGTATCTGTAATTCCCACCTACAAAATGGGTTGTTACCATCAGAGGTTAGGTAAATACAGTGTTTTTCATTTGCTTTAGCAGCATTAAAGGGAATTGTCGCCTGACGGCTATGAAAGAACCGCCTTGTGACTTTACATTCAAGAATGTTGCTTTACACATATATTAAATTGATTAATTAAAAAAAATCGGACATTTATGTGCATCTGACGGAAGTAGATTATATAGTCGGCACATTGTCACACCGGAAGTGAGACCGGAAGTGGTGATTTTATTGCATATTCAGAATCTATGTGATGTGCTGAATAAGAATATACTATTTATATGTCGATCAGTTTGGTCGATCTCTCGCGATAAGGATTTGAAATTTTTATTTTTCAAAGTGAGGCTTCATGGGTATCAAATGAAAGGTCTTGACACGTAGAATATGGATTTCAACTTTTTCCTCAAAAATCTATCATTTATGTGCATCTGACAGAAGTAGATTTATATAGTCGACACATTATCACACCGTAAGTGAGACCGGAAGTGGTGATTTTATTGCATATTCAGAATTTACGTGATGTGCTGAATAAGAATATACTATTTATATGTCAATCAGTTCGGCCGATCTCTCGCGATAAGGATTTGAAATTTTTATTTTTTTAAAGTGGGGCTTTATGGGTATCAAATGAAAGGTCTTAACAAGTAGAGCATGAATTTTATGGTTTACATGGAGAAAAATCTGATATCGAGGGTATAAACAGGAAAAACTGTAAATTTTGTTGCAACCATAGCTTCATGGGTATTGAATGGAAGGCGTTGATGTGTAGAATATGAATTTCAACACAAAAAAATCTATAAGTAACATTGGAGGGGAGCGCATAAATATGACATCATCAGAATCGGAAGAAAATGGGATAGGGTGCAACTGTTTCATATCTGTAGATGTAGAATAAGTGACTACATAGTTTAAATATGTAAAAACAATGCGTATGGGCTGATGAAAACAAATTAAAATTTTTTTTTAAATATTCGGTCGTCGATGAAGTAATATACCAGCGTGTAATATACTCATAATCTCAGTTTAAGTCATACGGGTGATTATACAGCAACATATAACCTTATAAGTCGCCGGTACATAACGTTCGAGAGTTTATATAAAGGGATGATTTGGAGAGTAAAATTAGATACATTTATATCATCCAGCTGCAAATAGGTAATTAAACAGCAACATATAACCTTATAAGTCACCGGTACATAACGTTCGAGAGTTTATATAAAGGGGTGATTTGGAGAGTAAAATTAGATACATTTATATCATCCAGCTGCATATAGGTAATTATACAGCAACATACAACCTTATAAGTCGCCGGTAAATATCGTTCGAGAGTTTATATAAAGGTGTGATTTGGAGTGTAAAATTAGATACATTTATATCATCCTGCTGTTTCCATATAAGTCATCTGTAATCTCAACAGAAAAACCGGATTCCGTATAATTTCTACAGGTATATATCACTTGAGTTCTCCTTCAATAATTCTCATGTGGAAGTTGGAGAAGATCTTATCCATTTTTTCAAACGATAACATTTACTAATTTTCAATTCTACCGCAGATCAAGATGTCCATTTTCACTGATTTGGTGAAGCATATCGCGGCTCTACTCGGTCTTCTAACACCGCACTATGATGGAGCAGTGGCTGCCGAGGGGTTGCGGAAATGCTCTCTAGGGATAAGGAGGATAAATAATGCCCTTAAAACGGCTGAAAATATTGGGGAGAAGCAGCAGCTGCTATCAGCATTGGGAGCTCTGAAGACGCTGCGGGTTCAGATAAAATCTGAGCAGAAGAGGGGATCCGGTGTGGATTCACGAAAAGAAACAGCGTGGGATCGAGTTCATTGCATTCAACAGCCGCATTCGTACTGGGATCCTTTCAAACTTGAAGCATAAGGATCCCAAAGCGTTTCTAGGAGACTGTAAGGCCCTCTTCAAGCGACGTATTAAGAATGCTCTCAAGAATGACGAGTCAATTAAGGTTAATTCAGTATTCTGTGGAGAATTCCAGCTCGTCAAAGCGAAGCAGGTATTGACGGAGTTCAAATACTTTAATACATCCAATTCACCAATCTTTCGAGACACCTGCTTGGATAGTTGGTTTGAGGATAAGATAGTGAAGCCTATATTGACTCAATTAGAAGAGTTCCAAGAAAGAGACAGCGGGTGGGCGTTGACTAAGATTATCAATTTGGGGGTGAATATTAACAAGTTCACGCCTCAGCTAGGATCTTCATATATTGATTTACCTGTCCAGATCAAACGTAAAGAGGCATGCATTAATGTGAAAAATGATGATGATGCATGCTTCGCATGGGCTGTGACATCAGCACTATACCCTACTCAAACCACTTCAAATAGAGTTAGTTCGTACCCTCACTACAAGGAAGTATTAAAATTGAAAGGGATTCAATTTCCGATGACAATGCGTCAGATCCCTAACTTTGAGAAGCAGAATGAAGTCTCCATCAACGTATACATCTTTAATAAAAGTGGAAAGTCATTCGTTACATTACCTACCTACCTTACGAAGGAGAAGAGGGGTAGACACGTTAACCTTCTACTTATTCAAGATCGATACTTTGGGAAGGAAGAAGATAGCGATGATACGTCCCCAATCCGTTTCCATTACGTATGGATCAAAGATCTATCACGTCTGGTTTCTTCGCAGCTGAGTAAACATGATGGACGGAAATATTTTTGCGAACGATGCCTCCATTACTTCCGCTCTGGGGAGAAGTTGGGTAAACACACTGAAGACTGTGAGAAGCTGAATAGCTGTAAAGTTAAGATGCCCGAAGTTGAAAAGAATATCCTGAAATTCAAAAATTTCAGGAATAAAGTGAAAGCACCATTTGTGGTATATGCTGATCTAGAAAGCGTTCTTACACCCACTTCGGATCCGAAGAAGCCTCAACAACATATCCCTGCAGCTATCGGCTATTACATGAAATGTTCATATGAAGATTCCCTATCCTTCTATCGAGCCTATCGCGGCGTGGATTGTATGAGTTGGTTCGCAGATCTGATGAAGACTCTCACAGAAGATTTGGGTACAGTTTTCTGGTGTCCATATGACATCGATATGTCTGAGGACGATGAAGCTGCATTCAGAAGGGCGAGCTGTTGTCACATTTGTGAACAGCCATTCTCAGAAACTGATGAGAAAGTTCGAGATCATAATCACCTACTGCCACTGAAAAATTATCGGGGAGCAGCACATGAAGGGTGCAACATCAACTATCAAGACACACATGTTGTTCCTGTAGTTTTTCACAATCTTTCCAATTACGATGCAAACTTTATCATCGAAGATATAGCCTCACGAATGGACGGTAAAATCAACCTACTCCCGATAACCAAAGAGAAGTATATAAGTTTCACCAAACATATCGATGATGCCCCCATTCAACTCAGATTCATCGACTCGTTTAGATTCATGTATTCGTCCTTGGATAAGTTGGCATCATACTCGGGCGATTACCCAAATTTGAAATGTCAGTTTGGAGAACTTGATGATGAACGAGTTAAGCTTCTAACCAAGAAAGGTGTTATGCCGTATGATTATGTCGACTCGTTTGATAGATTCTCCGAGTCTTTTTTACCACCAATTGAGGCTTTCTACAATAAATTAGAAGATAAGCCGTGCCCTCGGAGACTATACCAGCGAGCTCAGCATATATGGGAAAAATTTGAATGTCGAAACTTGGGCCAATACGTCGATCTGTATATGAAGACAGACATAATGCTACTGGCCGACGTATTCGAACAATTCAGGAGTAGCTGTCATCAAACTAATAATCTGGATCCTGCGCACTACTTTACACTTCCCGGCTTTACTTGGGATGCGATGCTGAAACATACGAAACAAGAATTAGAGCTTCTCACAGATCTCGATATATTTCTATTCGTTGAGAAAGGGATTAGAGGTGGACTTAGACAAGTATGTTCTAAGCGTAGAGCCCCGCCAACAATAAATATATGCCGAATTATAATCCATCGAAAGCTGATTCTTATTTGATGTATTATGACGTCAATAACCAGTATGGTTTGGCCATGAGTCAAACTCTCCCATATGGCGGATTTGAATGGTGCGATACAAATATTGACATTACTACAGTTCCAGATGATTCTGATGTAGGATATATTTTAGAAGTCGATTTGGAGTACCCTAAACATCTGCATGATCAACATAAAGATTTACCCTTCTGCCCTCTACATATTAATCCTCAAACAGACAACGCCCCCGCTTTATCAAATGCACCATCAAAATTGATGGCGACGCTCCACCCCAAGGAGAAGTATGTAATTCATTACCGCAGCCTTAAGCAAGCGTTAGCAAACGGTTTGATCCTAACTAAAATTCATCGTGCCTTGGAATTTAAGCAGGCTCCATGGCTTAAAGCCTACATAGATCTTAACACTGACCTCCGAAAGGCTGCGAAGAATGAGTTCGAGAAGAACTTATTCAAGTTGATGAATAATGCGGTGTTCGGGAAGACGATGAAGAATATTCGCAAAAGAGTGAATGTTCGCCTACTTACCGAGTGGGGTGGGCGGTATGGAGCTGAATCATATATTTCTGAGCCTGAGTTCAAGAGATGCATCATCTTCAACGAGAATTTGGTAGCAGTTGAGCTAAACAAGTTGGAAGTGTGGTTAAATAAACCTATTTATGTAGGAATGTCTATATTGGACTTGGCTAAGACGAGCATCTATGACTTCCATTATGGATACATGATTCAGGCGTTTGGGGATAGCTGTTCAGTGTTGTATACAGATACAGACTCTCTCATATATGAGTTGAGGGAAGATCCTTATGATGTGATGAAGCGCGACTGTCATCAATACTTCGACACCAGCGACTACCAGCCTGATAACATCTATGATATTCCACTTGTTAATAAGAAAGTATTAGGGAAGATGAAGGATGAGAACAACGGAACCCCCATGATCAATTTTGTAGGCCTGAGGTCTAAATTATATGCAATGAAGATATTGACTTCAGAGAATAAAATCACTAGACTGCTTCAAGATCTTGAAGCAGCTGAGTATGACGAGTCTGAAATTAATGATATTATACGGAATTATGGCGTAACAAAAAAAGCTAAGGGAGTAAAATTTTCCGTCGTTAAAAACAGAATCGATTTTGAAGACTATGTTGAGTGCCTTGAGGAGTGAAAGGAGGTGTCAGTTACTCAAAATCTGATTAGGGCTGTAAAACATGAGGTGTTCTCCATAAGCCAGGAGAAGATTGCCCTATCCCCTAACGATGATAAACGATACTTAATACCAGGAACTTTTGCTACGCTTCCTTGGGGGCATTATGCAATCATGGACACAGATTAGTGATTATCAGTTGAATATATTAGCATATAGTTGCAATCATAGAGATTTATAAATCCTGATTAGTTTTGAAGCATATTTAATATAATTATACAACTATTGTAAGCAGCTTATATGAAGGACATGTACAGATTTGTGATTGGTTGACGTTCCATATACGATGGAGGAAAATATATGTATGCAGCCCAGCATATTGATGATCTGCAAGATTGACTTCTCAATATCATACCCCCAAAATGAAAATGTGCTTTTTTCAGAATAAATGATATAATAAATATCGATATTTCATTTCTCATACGTGGTTTGTAGGCCTCCTGGGGATGCTTTCCACTTTATCAAAAAAAAGCAACGTGCCATAAGTTCTACCTCTTGGGTGGTTGGGAAACGTACTTGATCTCCATTAAAATTCCTTGCTTATATGTTTCCATTGAAATTGATTAAACCCGCGAAAATAAAGATGTGTTTATCAATATAACTTTTACGTAACTGTCTGTATGTATGTATATATAAACGCTTTAACATATGAAGTTTGTGAAAGTCGTGTTCGCGAAGGAATCACGTGTCTGAATATTGAAACACGCGTCTGAAACACGTGTCTGAATGCTGAAACACATGTCTGAATGTTGAAACACGTGTCTGAATGCTGAAACACATGTCTGAATGTTGAAACACGTGTCTGAAACACGTGTCTGAATGCTGAAACACATGTCTGAATGTTGAAACACGTGTCTGAATGTTGAAACACGTGTCTGAATGTTGAAACACGTGTCTGAAACACGTGTCTGAATGCTGAAACACGTTGCTGAATGCTGAAACACGTGTCTGAATGTTGAAACACGTGTCTGAAACACGTGTCTGAATGTTGAAACACGTGTCTGAATGTTGAAACACGTGTCTGAAACACGTGTCTGAATGCTGAAACACGTGTCTGAAACATGTGTCTGAATGCTGAAACACGTGTCTGAATGTTGAAACACGTGTCTGAATACTGAAACACGTGTCTGAATGTTAAAGCATGTGTTGAATCATGCGAAAAAACATGTGCATGAATGTATTACAATCATTATGATTATTCACATTTTATTCCTCATTAGCCCATCATAGTTCGTAAACGATGATGACGTCATCATCGTTCGTAAACTATGGTCGCCGGGTTGAATCAGTTACTATCATTGGCTTGAAGCAGTGACGTCATCATCGTTCGTGAACGATGGTCGCCGGATTGAGTTAGCTACTGTCACCGGTTTGAAGCAGTGACGTCATCATCGTTCGTGAACGATGGTCGCCGGATTGAATCAGTTACTGTCATTGGCTTAGAGTAGTGACGTCATCATCGTTCGTGAACGATGGTCGCCGGATTGAATCAGTTACTGTCATTGGCTTAGAGTAGTGACGTCATCATCGTTCGTGAACGATGGTCGCCAGGTTGAATCAGTTACTGTCATTGGCTTAGAGTAGTGACGTCATCATCGTTCGTGAACGATGGTCGCCGGATTGAATCAGTTACTGTCATTGGCTTAGAGTAGTGACGTCATCATCGTTCGTGAACGATGGTCGCCGGATTGAATCAGTTACTGTCATTGGCTTAGAGTAGTGACGTCATCATCGTTCGTAAACTATGGTCGCCGGATCTTCAGTTCAATAAAACACCACTCACTCGTCAAAAAACAACCTCACATTCCATACCTCGTTGTAGGCCCCCGCGACAGACACCACCACACGACTGACGTCATGTTTAAACAACCCCACATTATATACCTTATTTGAAGTCCTTCAACCCCATTTTTTGTATTTAAAATAATATCCGCATATCTATATGTTCAAGATGATTGGAATCACACTTTTGTAATATAGCAATCAAGTAAGGTGCATATAGCTTGAATAAACGTCATGAAAGTAATCCCCTTATAAACATCGCGTTTGAGAAATGGAGAAGATATCATTTCTATACTATATAACATTCCATCTATGCATTCAAGGAGCAGCAGCCCTCCCATGATACCTCCGATGAATACCCGCCTCTTTCAAAAATCACGTGACTGACAGCATACATAAACAGCGCCATTATAACTCTTTCAAAACCCCTATGGCTAGCGCTATGAAGTCTCACATGCCATACCTCGCTGTAGATCCTGCGACATACACTTCATCCCCCACACGTTCAAACAACTCCACGACTGACGTTATGTACAAACACTCCCATTATAACTCTTCCAAAACCCCTATGGCTAGCGCTATGAAGTCTCACATTCCATACCTCGCTGTAGACCCCGCGCCATACACTTCGCCCCCTTCGTGTTCAAACACCCACACGGCTGACGTCATGTATAAACAACTACCTGTACCACATAGGCTGCAATATACTCGCACTTATCACTCAGACCGGATACCCCGCGGTTATATCTACAACATTAAAATCGCTTGTTCTCAATTCCTCCACAGCTGAGCGGTTAAGGAGCAGGCTTTGGATTTCATTTCTCGGGTTCGATTCCCGTGTGTAGAAAAATATTTCATTTTCAGTAGGAGTGCATTAAATTGTTCAAGTCCACCTTCGCGGTTAAGCCGCCTAACTTTAGAGTTTATTTCCCAGGTTCGAATCTCGGTGTGTAGAAAAATCATTTCAGTAGAATGTGACTACTCAGATACCTAATTCATAGACTTCAGATTGCCCCGACCATAGTTAAGGAAGATCCATAGACAGATGGTTAGTTCACAGACTTGACCCGACCATAGTTAAGGAAGAACCATAGACAGATGACTAGTTCACAGACTTCGGGAACCATAGACATATGACCAGTTCACAGAACCATAGACTACCTACCCCTATCGATATGACTGCGCATGCGTGATTGTGGATGACCTTGGGATGGTCAGTTTTCGGTAAAATGAACCTTAGATTTCCTTATGGAGATTTACATGCAAAAAAGGGTGATTTTGCTCCCGAACTGTCCTAGCACATCTACTAAAAGGGGAAGGCAAATAACTCGAGGTGATACTAGATTCGAAACTGACTTGGAACCAACATCTGGGAAAAGTGATTAAAAAAGCGGAGACCTCTTTATATGTGGCCAGACGCTCCTTCAAAAAAATGGGAGCTACGACCGCACATGCTCTACTGGTTGTAAAACATGATGGTTAAGCCCGCAATAACATACGCCTCTTTAGTATGGTGACCTTGAACACAAAAAAGAGAGACCATGACAAAGCTGACCAAGGTCCACGAACTCGCATGTCTTGGGATCACAGGGGCTATAAAAATCTACGCCCGCTGCAGCAATGAGAACACCACTGGAATTGCCCCCCCTCCAATTGGTAATCCATGGAGAAGCCAGGCTTGGTGCTTTCAGAATACAAAATACACTAGAGAATGTTCACATTGGTTCAGGACACATGAGTATCGTGAAAATCGTGACCAGGGACGTGTAAGGCATGAGAACAGATCACATTCCAAAGCGATACTCTTTAAACAACAGATTCAGGGTATCAATACCACAAAGGACTGAATGAGAACATACGAACCTGTACGACATTGTACAGGGAAAGGTATGGTATACAGACGTGTCTAAGACTGAAAAAGGTGCAGGTGCAGGAGTATATTAAAAAAACCCAAAGTGTGGAGGAAAACAATCAGAGAGCCATCGACGATGAGCAGATCCACATATTCACAGACAGTCCGGCTGCACTTAAGGCAATGAGAAGCCAGGAAGTGACATCCCTTCTGGTATGGACATGCAAAAAGGAACTTGAAATACATACTGGCAGACCGAAACCGCGTTAAGCTGATTTGGGTGCAGGAACATCAGGGAACGACAGGAAACGAAAAAGCCGACGAACTTGCAAAAAGAGGGTCGGAGAACGTTCCACATCCAGAACAGACCACGGGGGTACCAAAACGTACAGCACGAAAGTCTATAGAAGACTGGATCATGGAAAACCACAAAGAATACTATGGAAAAATCCCAGGAAACGAACAAGGGGAGGAATACATCAAAGCCACATGTAACAAAAGAGCGACAGACCTATTAGCCCTGAATTGGGAAAAAATAAAAGTCGTGACAGGGCTCATGGTTGGCCATGCGCCAGTTAAAGGACACCTCAACGAAATGAGACTGTACAATGGCGACCTGACATGCAGACCTTGCGGTATGAATACAGAAACATACTGTGTAAATGCGAGGCAGAAGACAGTCAAATTTTGGAAAGCCTAACGGCGAATCAGAATTATACAGTTCCCACCCTGTAAAGGACTTGTACAAACTCGTACAAGGTACAGACATACTTGAGTGGATACCGTGAAGAAACGAAACATAGGCGAGATACAATGGGCCAGCAGGCCTAAGTGTCACCGGACGCAATAGCCAGACAATTCTACAAAGGTGGTGAAGTTTTTAGTGAATATGCCTGGAATGGTGACTCTCACAGTAGACTTTGAGACTCAAAGGCACATAACCTCCCCATGAAGGGTTGTCTCCACCTCCGCAACAAAAAAAAAACATTCATCATCTACAAAATATTCAAGCCTAGCACCTCTAACCACGGAATGCAATATATCGTAACGCCGGAAAACAAATAAAACAAACAATTGAAAGTTTGAAGAGTAGATGAACTGGGCGCGTTCGGGACCAGGATATCCGGTCTCCACATCCGGTCTAGCTGTGAATGTGCATACCATAGAGCTGAAAGTTATAGAGCTAACCCCAAATCAAAACCATAGAGCATTAAGCAGACCTGAGGTACAGACTGTTTCGTAGAGGTGGCATCACCAAGTGACAGCTGTCATGGCGACCATAAGGTCCAACTGTCATGGTGTAGGGAAAATATAGCATGATATTTAAGTTATTATATTCATGCTGAATATGTATATATTATTTAGAACAATTATTATTGATACACTAAGCAGTACGTCACCCGTGACAAGAGGGGCGAACGTTACCTTTCAGGTAACACTTACATTGATAGATATAGATGTCTCGATATTCTACCGAGAACGACATGGTACAATCCTGTCACGGGTACTATTGACTTAGTGATGTTTCTTATTGTGTATCAGTGAATAAACCACCTTACCACAACGTCATCTTTTATTCTGCGGTGTCCAAGCAGATATCCCAACCTCATATAATCAAAAACCACCAAATGGCGATCCTGCAAACTGCTTCGTGATGCGGAATTAGGCCGGAAACTGGAGGCAAGTTCTGTGAAGCTAGGAGAATCTTCGAGTAAGGAAATGTACTAATATACTTAACAAAATGGGTGGTTCTCAATCCAAAACGACGGAAGTTGTTATCAATTCAGCGGACTATCCCGGAATTATAGCCTTTGTTGGAGTAATTCTCATACTTGCAATATTGGGATATGAAAGGTGCAAGAAAAGGATACAGGCTAAACACTCAAGAAAGATTCATAGAAGTATGGCACTTCTTGATGCAACAGGCACATCGGAACGTGTTTAAGAATCAGTGACGGTCCAGCTGAGATTGGGAAGGACGAAAGGAGCATTCTCGGACGAGGTCTAGGACGTCAGCAGTTCGCCGACCCGACCCAAGATTGAGCGCGATGGTTCAACGCCACGAAAGTCCCGAATCAGCAGAAATTATCAACCGGTATGTTCACCATTTAATGAATAATGTTTAATTGTTTCATAATTTTGATGTCATTGATATTCGTAATTAGAATTGTAATTGTTGCAATGTTTCGCAAATTTGTGCTATGAAAAACAATTTAAGTTCAATGAATTAACAAAATGTTGTATTTAATAGGTCACTTCATATAATAATTTATATATATTTATTATCTAACCTTTGCTCATAGGCACTAGGAAAAATTATTCATGTAATTACCTAATATTTTATTTCATTGGGACCTATATTTCATTAGCTATCGGTTTATGTATTAATTTTCTGGGTTTGGTATTTGGTTTATTTATTCACATATGTTTATCAAATTGAGGTGAATGCCGCTATTGCCGGAAGTTGCTCAAATAAGGGTACAACTAGGCGAGATCAGAGCCGTAATTGTTAAATGTAACATAGAAAGGCGAGTAAATCATAATAAGGCAGTTGAAGCTAAATTATATTATCAAACTATAAAGGAATTTGAGGATAAGGTACGAAAAGGTGAGATTATTGTTAAAAAGGAAGATATTCCGATTTTCCAAGAGTCTTTGGAGGCAATTGATAAATTGTATTTGGAAATTGTTAATTTAACGAAGAAAGGGAAAGTGGAAACTGATACCGAAATTACAGATCAGTTTTTAATTAAGATGTCGCGGTTCGATTATAGAACAGCAGTAGAGTTATTACCAAAATTTGATGGTAAAGATGAGACGACAGAGCAACTCATCAACGCAATTGAGTTTTACGAACAAGATTTGACTCAAGCTGTGGACAAACAACGGCTGATCGATTTTGTCTTAAAAACAAGATTGACCACCAGCGCGTTGGCACAGATTAACAGACAATATAATGTTGTGGGGGTTTTGGTGCGTGATATGCGTATGCATTTAATACCTAAAAAATCACACGCGGCTTTGGAAGAGAAGTTGTCAAGAACAAAACAAGGATCCAGGACAGTTGAAGAATTTGGAAAAGACGTACAGGAACTCTTCCGCAACTTGACAATCTCCCAGGCCAATGACGACGACAATGCATATGCGATCTTGCAGCCACTCAATGAGAAAACTGCAATAAGGAAATTTACTTCGGGCTTGAATAACCAGTCCTTAAGTATAATTCTAGCTGCAAGAAATCCAACATCCCTAATAGAAGCGATAAAAGTAGCGCAAGATAATGAAAGTCTAACGAAAACGTCTGAAATAAATGCCATGGGAAAAAGCCGTAACGACAATGATGGAGGATATCATAAATATAGAGGCGAAATTTCGAATAGGAGAGAATTCAGAAATAATTATAGAGGCCGTTCTAACAGAGGAATATATCAAAATCAAAATTACCGAAATAACTACAACCACAACTACGGGAATAATTATACAAAACAAGCTAATAATTACAACCAAGGGAGTAAGAACTGTAGTAATTATAAACGTGGACAGTATAGGGGTTACAATAACCACGGTCGAGGACAGTTTAAGAATTTAGCTCGAAATACGCTAAATAGAGGGTATCAAGGCAATGTGTATTGTGCGCAAGGAGATGAAAGTAAGAATGTTGAGGATGAAAGTTCACTGCAGCAGTTTTTTCGAGAGAACTGAGCGTGATTGTATATATGAATGTATTGGTATGAATCGAGTGTATTTCAATGTAAATGGAAAGAATGTAACATTTTTGGTGGATACAGGTGCATCCTTGTGTGCTTTAAAGTATGAAAGATTACCAAAAGACGTGTGTATGACAGAGAATAAATTGAAAATTAAAGGAATAGGAGGTATGTTAGTAGCAGAAGGATGTGTTGATTTAAATTTGGAAGCGAATGCACAAATGTTTAATGAACGATTTTATGTGTTTAAAAATTTAGCTTGCGATGCTGACGGAATAATCGGTCAGAATTTTTTAATTAAGTATTGTGGATTAATAAATTTTGAACTTAGTACACTCAGTTTGAAAAATGAAGTTGGATCAACAAAATTAAGTTTATATACATCTGGTAACAGCCAGTTGATGATTATTCCGCCTAGGTGTGAAAGAATTCAATATGTAGAGACAAAGTTAAGGGATGACTGTGTAATAATAGCGAGAGAGTTATGTGAGGGAGTTTTTATGGCAGGATTGATTGTGAAGCCAAAAAACGGAATGATTCCAGTGAGAATTTTAAATACAAGAGATGAGTCAGTAAGTTTAGAAAGTTGTATTCCAGAAATTCACAGTACAAATGAATATGATTGTTTCGAATTTGAGAAAGTGGACAAAAATGTAGAACGAGTGAAAAGAATGTTTGGGGAAATTGATTGGAAGGATATGATATTAGAAGAGAAAATCCCTATTGAGAACATCTGCGCCAAATACGCAGATATCTTTCACATACCAGGAGATAAGCTGACAACTACAAATCTAGGTCAACAAGAGATTAAAATTAAACCTGAAGCCAAGCCAGTTTATAAAAAACCATATCGTATACCGCACGCTCAAAAGGCAGAGATAGAGAAACAAATAGGAGAAATGCTGGAAAATGACATCATTGAGGAAGCCGAAAGTGCTTGGTCATCACCGTTGTTGATTGTTCCCAAGAAAATAGGTCAAGACGGAAAGAAACGATGGCGTGTCGTAATTGATTATCGTCACCTGAACCTTAATATTGTCGATGATAAATTCCCATTACCAAATATAACTGAAATTCTAGAATCAGTGTCAGGCTCAATGTATTTCACACATTTGGACCTTGCTCAAGGGTACTATCAGGTCGAACTAGAACCAGGAAGTAGGCCGTGTACCGCTTTTACATCAGGTCGCGGAATGTTTCAAATGAAGAGGCTACCAATGGGCCTAAAGATTACCCCTCCAAGTTTTTCTCGAATAATGACAATAGCCATGGCAGGTCTCAATTATGAAAGATGTTTTGTATATTTAGACGATCTGATTGTGTTTGGAAGAAATCTGAGAGATCACAATGCTAATCTGATCAAAGTGTTTGAGAGGTTAAGGAAAGTCAACTTGAAACTGAATCCTTCAAAGTGCGAATTTTTAAAAAAGGATATCTTATATTTGGGGCATGTTATAACATCAGAGGGCATCCTACCTGATTCGAGCAAAATAGCAGCCTTGCATAATTATCCGGAGCCAAAGTCGGCGGATGAGGTTAAGAGGTTTGTTGCGTTCGCTAACTATTATAGAAAATTTATCCCAAATTTCGCGAAGCGAACTTGGTGTTTAACTCAACTGACCCGGAAAAACGCAGCATTTATTTGGACGAATAATTGCCAAATATCATTTGAAACAATAAAAAAGGCTTTGATGTCCCCACCAGTACTAGATTTTCCAGATTTTTCTGCTGAGAACCAGTTCATAGTACACACTGATGCGTCAGGAAAAGCTTTGGGTGCAGTACTATCTAATGGAAATGGAAAACCGATTGCCTATGCCAGTAGAACACTTAACAAGGCAGAAAGTAACTATGCCACAATAGAAAAAGAGTTACTAGCGATAGTATGGGCAACACGACATTTTCGGCAGTATTTATTTGGTAAGCGATTCAAGATCATGACAGATCACAGGCCGTTGATTTTTCTTTTCACACACAACAATCCCTCAAGCCGTCTGACAAAGTTTAGGTTATGCTTAGAGGAATACGATTTCGACATTGAATACATTAAAGGTTCTGACAACGTAATAGCTGATGCCTTGTCACGAATTTCGATTGAAGAGCTTAAGAGCATAAATCAACACAGCATAGCAGTTGTTACAAGGGCACAAACAATAACTAAAGAGAAAGAGGAAATAGAAACTAAAGTGAGGGATAATAATCAGGTTATCGAACGAAATTCGGGTGCGCAACCGAAAATCGTTGAGATCCTTAAAAAACCCAAACAATGTACGCAACTAACAATAATGAATAAGAAATTGAAGAATAAACTAATGAAAAACGATGATAGAGTAGCTACTGAAGATGAAAAGTTAATATACATGCCCTCTATGAAAACGATCTTTATCGATCCAGATGATCTGGCAGCAAAACCGCTACGCCGTTTGTTGGGACATTTGGAAACATTGTGTGATGAAATCGACATAGAAGAGGTAGTAATAATGAAAGAAGATAGCAATATTGCATTTTTGAAATCGTTGGCCAACGAACTTAATAAAAATGAATATAAAAATTATGATGTACCTAGGATATGCATCGTTAATAAAAGAAAATGTATTGAGGATAAAGAAATGCGTACAGTTATTCTAAATGATTACCATCTATTGCCGTCGAGTGGACATGCAGGTATTAGGAGAATGACAAAAAAAATACAGAAATATTATTTTTGGCCAGGCATGACTAACGACATTTACAAATATGTAGCGAGGTGTGACCAATGTCAGCGGAATAAACACGATAGACATACAAGACAACCTCTAGTAGTCACAACAACTGCGGATCGAGCATTTAGAAAAGTATTTCTAGACATTGTTGGACCACTAGACAAAGACAATGATGATTTTACATACATACTGACGTTGCAGTGTGATTTAACTAAATTCATAGAGGTTTATCCACTTAAATCAAAGGAGGCCAATGTTGTAGCTAGAACATTTGTGGAGGATTTCATCCTAAGATATGGGACGCCTACGGAAATTTGTACTGATCGTGGGACAGAGTTCATGTCAACAGTTATGTGTGATGCAGCGAGGCTCCTGAATATCAACAAATTAAACAGTACAGCATATCACCATGAAACAATTGGGGCGCTGGAAAACACCCATAAACATTTGAAAGCTTTCTTACGTATAATGACGGGGAATCAACCTGAAAATTGGAGCTCGTGGCTTCGATATTGGTGTTTCGTGTTTAATACTACAGTTCATACTGAGACTGGTTACACCCCGTTTGAGCTAGTTTTTGGTTTTCTGGCGACATTGCCATCTAATTTGATAAACATTGAAAAAACTGATCCCATTTATAATCATGATAATTATCTAAGCGAATTGAAATATAGGTTGCAACGAGCATGGTTGGATGCTCATCAGAATTTGGTGTCGAGCAAGGTAAAACGTAAGGAACACTACGATAAGAATTGTTATCCTAGGTCTTACAACAAATATGATTTGATATTAGTTAAGAGTGAAACGGGAAATAAACTTACCGAAGTGTACGAAGGTCCTTATGTTGTGATCGCGGAACGCGAACCGAATGTTCTGTTTCTAAAAGGAGGAAAAACTATTGAAGTGCACAAAAATAGAACAAAGACCTATCGGATTTAAGTGCGCGACGATTTAATTCAAAAATGCTGAACTATGCACAAAACGGAATGTGTTCGAGAATGCATCGCAACAACTTTGAATTACATAATTTTAGTAGAGCATTGATGTTTTTATAAGTAGCTGTGAACTTGACACTTATTTTATGTTTACTATATTATAGAGCTTACCTTGAAAAGAAAAAACAATCGACATCAAATATTTCATTTTATTATAAGAATTTGTAAATTATTATATTTATTGGTATTATGTATCGTATTACACTTACTCATATTAGCACCGATGCTGGAGAGAAAAGAAAGATTTTAGAATCCAAATTTATGATAGGAGTGTTATTGTTGTTTTGACGAATTTATTCACTTTAGACATAGCAAATAAATTCTTTTCTCTGCAGGGAAGGTGTAGGGAAAATATAGAATGATATTTAAGTTATTATATTCATGCTGAATATGTATATATTATTTAGAACAATTATTATTGATACACTAAGCAGTACGTCACCCGTGACAAGAGGGGCGAACGTTACCTTTCAGGTAACACTTACATTGATAGATATAGATGTCTCGATATTCTACCGAGAACGACATGGTACAATCCTGTCACGGGTACTATTGACTTAGTGATGTTTCTTATTGTGTATCAGTGAATAAACCACCTTACCACAACGTCATCTTTTATTCTGCGGTGTCCAAGCAGATATCCCAACCTCATATAATCAAAAACCACCAAAATGGCTGACCTAAGGTACAGCTGTCATGGCGACCATAAGAACCAGCTGTCATGGCTGACCTAAGGTACAGCTGTCATGGCGACCATAAGGTCCAACTGTCATGGCTGACCTAAGGTACAGCTGTCATGGCGACCATAAGGACCAGCTGTCATGGCGACCATAAGGTCCAGCTGTCATGGCGACCATAAGGTCCAGCTGTCATGGCGACCATAAGGACCAGCTGTCATGGCGACCATAAGGTCCAGCTGTCATGGCGAGCATGAGGTACAGCTGTCATGGCTACCATAAGGTCCAGCTGTCATGGCGACCATAAGGTACAGCTGTCATGGCGGACCCAAGGTACAGACTGCTTCGTGGAGGGGGTTCCGTCACCTCTAGGAAGAAATCTGTACCTTTGGTCCAAAGGTACAGGCTGCTTCATGGAGATGTCACCACCACGTGACAGCTGTCATCGAAGGTACAGAATGCTTCGTGGAGATGTCGCCACCACGTGACAGCTGTCATGGCGACCCTTGGGTACAGGCTGCTTTATGGAGATGTCGCCACCACATGACAGCTGTCATGGCGGACCAAAGGTACAGGTTGTTTCGTGTAGGTGTCACCACCACGTGACAGCTGTCATGGTGAGCTAAAGGTACAGGCTGCTTCATGGAGATGTCGCCACCACATGACAGCTGTCATGGCGAACCAAAGGTACAGGTTGCTTCGTGTAGGTGTCACCACCACGTGACAGCTGTCATGGTGAGCTAAAGGTACAGGCTGCTTCGTGTAGGTGTCACGTGACAGATGTCATGGCGGACCGACGGTACAGGCTGCTTCGTGGAGGTGTCGCCACCAGTTCGACTCGTCCGACTCATGCGACTCGTACGATTTTGAAATCACATGATCTGTCACGCGGTGAGATATGGTGTCTGTCACTTCGGCGGAGTGTCTGTCACAAGGTGTCATGGTGGCTATTACGTACCATAGAGCTGAAGGTTACAGAGCTAACCCAACTCAAAACCATAGAGCATCATGGTGGTTGAAAGAGTTGTCATGATGTCTGTCACGTGAGGTCTTCATCGAGGTGTCATGTCGCGTCTTGGAGGGTGTGACGTGGTGGATCCATGAAGCATCTGTCACGCGAACTGTCAAGACGGATCTATGGATGTCAACCATAGCTTTATAGGTATCAAATGAAAAGTCTTGATATGCAGAATGTTAATTTTATTGAATTGAAGATCCTACGATCATAGTTTACCAACGGTGATGACGTCACGGGAGGCATTCATTGTTTCAATCCGGCGACCATAGTTTACGAACGATGATGACGTCACTGCTTCGAACCGATGACAGTAACTGATTCAACCCGGCGACCATAGTTTACGAACGATGATGACGTCACTGCTTCAAGCCAATGACAGTAACTGATTCAAGCCGGCGACCATAGTTTACGAACGATGATGACGTCATCATCGTTCACGAACTATGATGGTCAGATGAGGTATGCAATGCGAGTAATAATAATGATACTCTATGTGTAAATGTGAATAGTTGGAGGTTATGATAAAGATATCCAGTAAGTTTGTAAATGTGTCATTATGCATATATCTTTTGAAGAATACACACGTATACTTAGAAAATTTGTGGAGAAATTTCATGAACTAAGAAGAGACTTGGATTTTTACGAAGATAAAATAAAAGTTATAAGACTGTTGAATACATTTACAAGTGCAAAAAGTGAAGATAATGATGGGAGTGAGGATGTTAAAAACAAATTTCGTGATTCTAACCACAATTCTGAATGGTATTCTATACGCGAACGTTCCCCAACACGTTGAGCGCATTTATATTTGTCTGAAGGATGCTGCAACCGATGGTTGTGGGGGGTGTAACCGTACCGAATGGATTCCGATGAATTTTAGAAAAATCAACGATAATCAATTAGAGGTATTCGCATTCAACATTCCTCAAGATAATCGTACCACCATACATTATAAACTTAAACTTTTATTCTTTGATCGGAGTGAGGGAGATATGGCTGAATGGCAATTGCTCCAACAATCATCATGTTTACCACATGTCATACAAAAGACAATATCAACACCATCCACACGTACATCATCCTCACTAGACGAAGAAATTTCTAAAATTTTCGCAATTTTGTATGCAATTTTATCTTCTTTATCAGTACTAATGTTGAAAATGTTTGTTAAATATGTAAAGAAGGCTATTTACCATGTAAATAAATGATTGTATGAAGATATAAGTGTTTTAATAAAACAAAAGGAATGATAATTATAATAATATATTGACATTATCATTTGCTAGTTCATAAGCTTCATTTTTGTGATTGATAACACATTCTATCAATGACTCGATGTTGATATCACTAATCAATTGTTCACCCCCCTCTTCTTTTGCGGCATGAATATTATTTCCTCTTGCATACCACTTCAAATCGCGGCGGAAATTCTATTTCACTTCGTTACCAATATCGATAGCATGAGATATGTTAGACCATTTACGTATTAATCGCGTTCCTCGATTTTGTAATTTTCTGTCGGCATCACGCCAACCATCCTCCTGTCGACGCATTAGGTACCATTCTGGTCTCATATCATTCGATGTTCGATATAATTCTAAATAATATATATTATATAAATTTTATTATAAAAACAAAGTAATTACCTAAATTTCGTCTCTTTCCGAAATTTATAGGAGGTGGAACAATATTTGGTGCAATGTTATTCCGTAAGGTGATAACATTCATTTGAATTTGTTGAGATAAGCGTTGAGATCGTTCTTTCGCAAGACATTCACGTTCCTCAGCTCTTTGACGTTCTTATTGTTCATAGAATTTCTCGTACTCACAATATTTCATCATAATAAATTTCATTAACGAAAACAGTTCACGTAACTCGATGACTTTAGGAGTTCGCATTTGCATCAATAATGATTCGAAATCAATAGCATCTAGAACATAATATTTCTTTCGTGCATCAGTCTTATCACAAATTTCTAAATGGTGTATATGCGGGTTTTTCCTCAACAATCTTGTTATAACACCATTTTTAGCATGATATTTTTTGCCGCGATAACCTAACCAATCCAATAGATCTTCATTCATCAGAACGCGTTGGTTTAGTTGAATATTCTAAAATAAATTGTTTCTTTTATCGTTTCTTATATCGATCCCAAATTTTAGACACACTTCATTAACTGTTAACATAATAAAATTGTTGGTGGACCATGTAGCCACATTTGAATCACGAACGCACGCTGCTAAGTTCATTTTTATAACTGAACATTTTCTGAAATGATTCTCTCTTACATACGTGAGAACGTGAACGTGAATAGTGAGGGTGGGGGGTAACTCTCCGTTTCGATGTCATTGCAAACGTTGATAACTGACTGATAACGTCACTAGTTGTTTCAATCTGTTTCATTTCCAGCAACCGACTACCATAGTTTACAAACTATGATCGTCGGATGTTTACATCACCACCTACCGTTTGAGAAATAAAATATCAAATATAATAATAATAATAACATTTTTCGGGAAAGATACATTTTTGATAGTACATCATTCAGAACTAAAATTATAACATTATGATTCATCACCTGGTTCTTCACACCAAATTCCGAACTGATCCTGTAATCGGAGAATACTCCATTATACGATCGTTAATGATGATGCAATAAGCCCTGGTGTTTTCGGGGAAATTCAGGAAACTTTCCATCTCTAGTTTGGCGTCAACTGTTGATGACTTTAAAGCATCGTTTTGTTTTGAACAGTCAATCACAAAAATTGCTCTATTCTTGAATGCTATATAATCTAACATGGGTTCGCTTATTATTTTATTTGAAAATGATTTCTGGAAATCATAGTACATCTGGTATGCTTCCACGTATTGCTGGTCGGTGAAATTCAATTTCATTGCTTCATATGGATAACACTCTGACTTCAAGTATAATTTAACATTTAGCAAGTTTATATTATCGAAATATGCACTGTGCTTAACAGGATTATTTTTTCGATCAGTTTGGAAAGCTAGAATCACATATCTGGGTCGTTCCAAATTCATTGAAGTTTTAACAGCCCAAATGTCACGAGTGCTCTCCTTCATCAACGGATTTTCATGCAGATCCCAACTACGGAATGGAATCAAAATAGGCTTCTCAGCACTCAAATTCCCCAACATTTGAAATTTAACTTGATCACTTGGAAACACATGTCGCACTTTTAATGCTATCGTCTTCACATTTATTTTAGCCGTTTTCGTGCCTGTGCTATTAGTATAGCAATCGTTATCGGTTCGAGACCTTATCAAGCGCAGCTTATGTTTTCCACTCAAAACTTTGTTATAGTCAATGAATAGGCCTAGTAGAAAATTCAACGGTATCCATAAATTGATTTTATTATTGTAGACTGAACTCAATACATCCTTAAATGACCATCCAGAAATCCAGAAATAGCTAGAGGTATAGATTCATGTTTGGCATATGTTAGATAAACTCTGATGGTGCTGACATTACCAGGATCACGTACTTTGTCTATCTCTTTTCCATTCAATTCATAACTGATATATTCGAAGAGAAACGCTCCGAAATTATTCGTTAGTTTACATTCACCATCACCACTTGCTTCTGGCTGGAATTCTGCCTCGATGAATAAAGCAGACGAGGCCAAATCTACCAACACATCTTGTTGATTGATTAATATCTCAATATCATCGCTGTTGCCAAAAGATGTTGTGTGGGGATAGTAGGTATGAGTTTCTTCTCGGATGATGTCTTCATTGAAGTTTGTCTCGTTGAATATTTGAAGTTTTTCCGACATTGTAACCAAGGGACTTCAAAAAATTTATATTTTCCAATGATAGTGATGCAGAAGCAACCTTCTCCCTCGAGCTCGTTGTAGATAATGACTGATGACCACTATGGAGATGTCTTTTATTGCTGAAATCCAAACCCATGTTCTCAAGTGATGGCTACTGCAACCTTCTCAGTTGAATTCCTTTCATATAATGAGTGGTGGTGAGTATTGGATTATTATTTATTGTTGTGAGGTATAATCCCTAACGATCTTTTTCAATTCCAATCGTATAATAATTTCTTCTCCACGAAAATTTACCGGTTTCCAATTCTGATCTAAAATATTCAGCGTGATGTTATCTAAGGACGTCTTGCTGATGACCGGTAGATAAATAAGATTATTCGGCTCTATATCAATGGAAAACCCAGGTGGTACAAGAGGTGAGAACTCATATATCGTATGAGCTATCTTATTGTTATAATATGCTCCTGCGGTTAAGTTACACTCAACACGTATTGTTTGAACTTTGATTATGTTTATAGGTCGATCAGATACGTGTAGTTCGCGAGATGTCAATTTCTTTTTGCTGAATCCCAACAGTTCGCTTATACTATCTTCAGGAATAAAATTCACTTCCAAATCACTCTTCAGCTCTGTGTGTAGAGTGTTGTTGTTAGATTTTATTGATAATTTCCGGTCACGTTCTTCTTGCTTCACTCCTATCCCACAAACTGCACTTTGTATGAAATCCTCGATGTCTGTCAACTCGTAGGACCCCGTAGGTATAGTTACTACTTCTTCCTCACCCTTCACATTTTTATAATAAAATTTATTAAAACCTTCTTCAATGTTCGGAATGCTATTGTACGTATGCAAGCCAACAAGTGCGATAGAATAATATGAATGAGGATCTAGTTCTATAGGTGGGTGGAAATCTACAGATAAGCGGGAGCTCTTACCCGTGATAGTGAACGTCTGAGACATGATTGATGCAAACTTCACCAACAATCTATTTATATACTAATGAATGCAGGGTTAGTCGAGCACAACTGAAGAGTTAGAGAGGAAGTCTAAACATAACTGACCACAATCATAAGTGTTATATTGTTGAAAATTATCGTGATTGAATAATATCTTACACTTTTCGAAATAATCCACTAGTTCGCGAGGGGGGCGTAAATTGCCAAAACTATCATAATATAAAACTGTATCACCGACTTTATTAAACCCAACCCAGTGAGTGCCTCCATTGTCCGAGCTATCTAAATTAACTATTCCACGCTCGTTTTTCCATGGTCCGTTGGATGGCAGTTCATCACGCATGAATACTCCTCTAAAATGGGGAATTTTCAGAGCTTTTGCTAGTTTTCGTAGATCGAGATCGGTCAGAGGTCTTCTGGGTAGGTTTACTGACAGTTTTTTGGATGTTTATTTAAATATAGACCAAGACCTTTGCGATACTTCTTCAAATATAGACCAGATCCTTGTTTCCCCAAAGCTATAGCTTCCATTGTTTCATTATGTCTTTCCGTTTCCTCCAAGGTTTCCCGAGCTGCTTTGCTGTCGTTGACGGCCTTAGCGATGCCTGCACCACCCCCCGCCAATGCTCCAGCAGCTGATAAGCCGGCAAACAGAGGTATTAAAAATGGTAGAAATCCTCCAGTCTTTGGAATAGGAATTACTCTTGGTAACCGAACATTTTTCCGACCACCTGCTTTTTTGAATTGTTTTCGTGCAACTTTCAACGCTGTTTGGGATGTTTTCTTCAGATTGGATGAGTCAAACTTATTCTTCATAACTTTTCTCACCCCATCGACAATTGCACTTCCGAACCCAACCTTCTTTCTCATACCCATTCCCAATTTCCTCTTTGCCTTCATAATTTTATTTACACCGAAAGCGGCAATCCTTTCTCCAAATTTTGTGTCTTTAGATTTGACACGTTGCCAAGCAGCGTTCTCTAATATTTTATCCGCCTCGTGACGTCCTTCCAAACTAGCGTTTCGCAGATATGAAATATCGTGTTGGCGGCAAACTTTATCGAGTGGATTGATACCTGAATCTCCTCTTCTCAACCGTTCTTCTAATTTTGTACCGGGACCACAGAATTGATAACCAGGAATATGAAGTTCAAACGGGAGCTTGTTTATAAGCGTATTGAGAACACCTTCTCCTACGTACACTTCCATACAGACTGATGAAAATTCAAGATTGCACCGTTATTTAACGAGGGGAGGGAGAAAGACCAAAGATCTCAAAATAATATTTTTTATTAATTTCAAAATTTTCTCAATACAAAAGTCTTAAGTATAATCTTAACAATATATGTTTCAAATATTATAATCTTCACTCTTGATTCACCCTCATATTCACGGAATTTTGTTCTATTATAATAACCATACCCTCGAGTCAATAATATTCCAGCTATTTGTTTGTTCCTAATAATCTCCAAATGGTTAATGATGGATTCATTGTATAATAACCATACCCCCGAGTCAATAATATTCCAGCTAATTGTTTGTTCCTAATAATCTCCAAATGGTCAATGATGGATTCATTGAACGAGATCCGAATTATTGATCCAACTGTTGTGATTATTATCTAGACCCAACCATTTCACATACTGTTGACCCCTCCTCTTTCGTAATATTTTTTCGACTAAATACACATCGGGTTGTTTTGTTTTCTGTAATTCTTCCTCGTAGAAACAGCCGCTGATTGGTGCGTTGGTCATATCTTCTAGTAGATATGTGACCGGGTTGGTAATTTTTACTTTGATGATTTTAAATAATTCTGTACTCCAATTGGGCGTAAATCCCTTCTCAAAAATATGTTTAGCCTTACTTATTCGTACCACATCTCCAACGTTGTATTTGTGAGGCAGAGCTAACTTGATGTGTGTGTAGGATCGCTTCAATATCTCGCTCTCAATCTGTTTCGTCACTTTTATTGGAGCCATATTTATAGTACTATGTTTACGTTTATTATATTTTTCTGTGGTTTCTTCAAGTATATCAAGCCATTTGTATTTCCCGCTAAGACTGAAATGTTTGTAGAGCGATTCCTTTAACGTTCGAATGTCACGTTCAGCAATGGCTGCTTTTTTCACACTATACGTATTATAATGATTGATATTATGTTTCTTCATTAGATCGTTAGATTGTTCATTGAAGAATTCTTTTCCCTGATCGCTTTGCAGATTCCTAGGCTTACGATGTCCTCCTAGCAATATAGAACTGACCGCTTCCCGAACTTCTTTGGCTGATTTCGTTTACAGCGGGCGTGTCCATAGAAATTTCGAGAAACAATCGATCATAATCCAAATGTATTTGAATCCTCTATTTTCACGAGCGTAATTACCCATTTCTGCCAGATCCATTTGCGACAAATCATCCAAACCTTTTATGATCGTTCTGCGTCGTTTGAAATTCTTCCTACTCGGCTTATGAAGCTCATGCACAACTTGTTCTCTACTCATCTTATCAATGTGGAAATCTAGTGTAGAATTAATTTTTTGGGTATATTCACAGTATTTCGAGATATACGTTTCACAGAGCCCTGCTTTGTTGTTGTGGATGATGAGGGTCTCTTCTTAGAAGGTTCCACAGATGTCATCCGTCGTTCTAACGCCTCCACTTTACTAGTAATGTCATTTAGACGCATGTTCACACTGTTAAATGTGTTATTGATCTCTTTCAATTCATTTCTGTTTTCCCTCACACTATCACAGATTGTTTTATACTCTGATTTTATATAGATCCCCATTCCATTATATTTATTCTGAATGTCCATCAGATGTTCATCAATGTTGAGAATAACCTTGTCATTCGTTAAGTTGTGTTCATCCAGATTCTTGTTGATATGTTTGCTCAAATTATCAACCCTAACATTGAAGGTATCTTTAAGACTGGTTTCCGTTTTCAGATTCAGTTTGTGTGTTAATTTATCAACATATACTTTATTTGCAACATCTCCATCATCATTCGGTGATTTTACGTTGCACAATCTACGATTTTCCATATCATAACTTCCATCGCTCGTTAGGAATAATCCTTGTCCGTGAACTTGTTTGAAATTATTATTAAATACATTTGTATCATATATCCACATGGAAGAGGAGGCTCTGCCAAACTTATCCATTGAAACCATCTTTATAACTGTGATGAATTTGTCTTACACCTGGTTTTTGTTCAATTACCCCTGCCTATCAATTCTTCTATTATAGAGATTATCTCATTGTGATGATTATGGTTACCTGCATGCGAGGATGCAACAAGAAGTCTCAGTCTATCCACAATTTCGTTAACGTCATCCCAATAAACATATTCGATAGGTTTCTCGTTATATCCAAGCATACCATTTCTGATATATGCACTTCCAGTGTATGTTTTGGCTCTGGGTTTTTTCATGGAATTAATCAAAGGTCTCAGTACATTTTTGTATTTTACAATGTTTCTTATTCGATCAGCTGGATCGTTATTACGTCTATGGGCACTAGTCATTTCCATCATTTGAATGTAATTTTTCCCATCTTCCACAGTGTAAGTATCAGGTAGAACATCTCTGTAAAATATCAAATTATACAGTCCTGTGGTACCCTTGAACGGAGTATTCTTGATAATTATATTACTCTCACTATCAATTTCTATAGGTTGATTACCCATGAACCATTTGTCTAAAGTTGAATTATATTGCAATCCCATTCTATCATCGTATTTCTCGACATCATCATCCAATAGGAATCCTTCCAAGTAATAACGTGCTAATGTGGGGTATTGTTGCAGAAACTCCTCTGTAGCCTCTGCATTATCTTTCTTATGTTTTCTGAATTCTTCACGAATCTGATCGATAGTAGGTTCGAGGGTAAACACATCCTCCTCAGTATTTTGGGGGTTATATACGAACTCTTCCCCTTCAGTTACAATATTTGGGATTGGTATGTTCTCCATTTGTGTTGCTGTAGAAACAATACTTTTAGGTTTAACCAACGAATTTTGTTTGATTATTTCAGCATTTCTCGCAATTTCCTCTAGGGGTTTAGATACATTCCTGAACATATTATCTAGAATCTCATCATTTTCAGCTTTACCCAATTTCACAGCCATATATTTTTTCCTCACAACGTTTGCTAACTCCCAAATTTTTTTCTTCAATTGTTGTTTTTCCTTTAGCATGTTACCCACACCCACGTCCATGCTGAGCGGGTTGTCTATTTCAAATGAAGGTATATATACATGTTAGATGTATATATAACTATCAAACCCTCTGCGATAACGTCCTTTGTTCATATCACAGTCTTTGTTTATCATAAGGAATCCATATTTATCTTTCCAACATACGCTACATATCTCTTTAAATTTCTCGAGTGACATGTCGGTATATGTTTCAAATTGAGTTCATCCTGTTTGAAAATAATCAAGCAATTGGCATTGTCGCGCAATCCATGTTTTGGACATTTAGCAAAAGACTGACAAAGATAGAAACTATCAATTGAGTTGTGTCTCCCTCTTGAAAAATAAGCACGAATTTTCTCCTGTTTCTCAAACATCACGTCATCGAATATTATTATCGAATTAGGCCTCGCTTCTGTGGGGTCTATGACCTCATCACTTTCGGTATAAGGAAAATATCCAAGCCCCTCAATTTTCTTCAATGTCTCCTTTAGTAACTGGTATTTTGGCTGGTGTAAAGACTTTGAATATATGTACACGTTTTCAAATTTCAGGCCGTTAGCATCTAACAACAGAGATAACATCACATTTGTTTTCTCACAATTACTTGGACCACAGATTATTGTTCGTAGAGTATTAGGCAGCAAAGAGCTGTGACGTTGTGGTTGTTCAACATTCTCATTGCTTGACCCTAAATTCATAATACTCAACGAGTCTTTTTGCTTAACAATCTTCATCATGCCTGAAGGCGAATCGAAATCATACTGGAACATATGTTAATAAGCATTTGTTTATATACTAGATGATGATGTTATATTGTGTATGTCTGATCACGCGGTTAGGTGCTTCTACGCTTCTGTCAAAATCAGGTATCAAATACATGTTAAATAGGTATGAATGCTGTAACACGTGTCTGAATGTTGAAACACGTGTCTGAATGTTGAAACACGTGTCTGAAACACGTGTCTGAATGCTGAAACACATGTCTGAATGTTGAAACACGTGTCTCAAACACGTGTCTGAATGCTGAAACATGTGTCTGAATGTTGGAACACGTGTCTGAATGTTGAAACACGTGTCTGAATGTTGAAACACGTGTCTGAAACACGTGTCTGAATGCTGAAACACGTGTCTGAATGTTGAAACACGTGTCTGAAACACGTGTCTGAATGCTGAAACACGTGTCTGAATGTTGAAACACGTGTCTGAATGTTGAAACACTTGTCTGAATGTTAAAGCATGTGTTGAATCATGCGAAAAAACATGTGCATGAATGTAATACAATCATTATGATTATTCACATTTTATTCCTCATTAGCCCATCATAGTTCGTGAACGATGATGACGTCATCATCGTTCGTAAACTATGGTCGCCGGGTTGAATCAGTTACTGTCATTGGCTTGAAGCAGTGACGTCATCATCGTTCGTAAACTATGGTCGCCGGGTTGAATCAGTTACTGTCATCGGTTCGAAGCAGTGACGTCATCATCGTTCGTTAACTATGGTCGCCGGATTGAAACAATGAATGCCTCCCGTGACGTCATCACCGTTGGTAAACTATGATCGTAGGATCTTCAATTCAATAAAATTAACATTCTGCATATCAAGACTTTTCATTTGATACCTATAAAGCTATGGTTGACATTCATAGATCCGTCTTGACAGTTCGCGTGACAGATGCTTCATGGATCCACCACGTCACACCCTCCAAGACGCGACATGACTCCTCGATGAAGACCTCACGTGACAGACATCATGACAACTCTTTCAACCACCATGATGCTCTATGGTTTTGAATTGGGTTAGCTCTGTAACCTTCAGCTCTATGGTACGTGATAGCCACCAAAACACCTTGTGACAGACACTCCGTCGAAGTGACAGACACCATATCTCACCGCGTGACAGATCATGTGATTTCAAAATCGTACGAGTCGCATGAGTCGGACGAGTCGAACTGGTGGCGACACCTCCACGAAGCAGCCTGTACCTTCGGTCCGCCACGACATCTGTCACGTGACACCTACACGAAGCAGCCTGTACCTTTAGCTCACCATGACAGCTGTCACGTGGTGGTGACACCTACACGAAGCAACCTGTACCTTTGGTTCGTCATGACAGCTGTCATGTGGTGGCGAAATCTCCATGAAGCAGCCTGTACCTTTGGCTCACCATGACAGCTGTCACGTGGTGGTGACACCTACACGAAGCAACCTGTACCTTTGGTCCGCCATGACAGCTGTCATGTACTGGCGACATCTCCATGAAGCAGCCTGTACCCAAGGGTCGCCATGACAGCTGTCACGTGGTGGCGACATCTCAACGAAGCATTCTGTACCTTCGATGACAGCTGTCACGTGGTGGTGACATCTCCATGAAGCAGCCTGTACCTTTGGACCAAAGGTACAGATTGCTTCCTAGAGGTGGCAGAGCCCCCTCCACGAAACAGTCTGTACCTTGGGTCCGCTATGACAGCTGTACCTTATGATCGCCATGAAAGCTGGACCTTATGGTAGCCATGACAGCTGTACCTCATGCTCGCCATGACAGCTGGACCTTATGGTCGCCATGACAGCTGGTCCTTATGGTCGCTATGACAGCTGGACCTTATGGTCGCCATGACAGCTGGACCTCATGGTCGCCATGACAGCTGGTCCTTATGATCGCCATGACAGCTGTACCTTAGGTCAGCCATGACAGTTGGACCTTATGGTCGCCATGACAGCTGTACCTTAGGTCAGCCATGACAGCTGGTTCTTATGGTCGCCATGACAGCTGTACCTTAGGTCAGCCATGACAGTTGGACCTTATGGTCGCCATGACAGCTGTCACTTGGTGGTGCCACCTCTACGAAACAGTTTGTACCTCAGATCTGCTTATCCGGATATCCTGGTCCCGAACGCGCCCAGTTCATCTACTTTGAAGTGTTATTTCGAACGCTTTTTTTCCGGAATACTTCTCCGGAATGCGTGCAATTTCACCAACAGCTATGGATACATACTACGTACATTTCATTTATCAAGGATATTTTCATTATTCGAAATTATCAGGTATGGTAGGTATGGTGAAGAGCCGGGATTAGAACTGATATGATTATACACGAAATGCATTTTCGGAGTTAATGAATCATATAACTCTATTACATACATTGCCGTTAAAATGATATCAGTCACTCATTCGGAACTTCACGAGCGGTAACCGCGTTTCCTATTTGATGGAACCCAAATAATAAATCAAACTTTGAGCTTCGTTTCATCCCCCCTAAGTCCGGTTGAGAGTGAAAGAATGCAATCGTTCCATCTTCCAAATTTTGATTTGAGATTTCATATAAAAGAAATCTATTATATAGGTAAGTTACCCCATCTTGACAATGAAACTTCTCCTTCGAAACGGAAAACTGGAACTTCTTCGGAACGGAAAACTGAAATGTCTTCTTCGGAACGGAAAACTGGAGCTTCTCCGGAAAGAAAAACTGTAACTTCTTCCTTCGGAACGGAAAATAAAACTAATTCTTCGGAATGAAAAAGTTCTCGAAAATTACTTCTCTGAAATGGGCACATTCGGCAGCGTGTGCACGACGATCTTCGCAGTACGATAACGGTCGGCTTATAGCCTGTTCTGACTTTCCATTTTCTACATCGGAGGGAGCTGGTAACTGTGAATAAAGCTTCTTTTGGGCTCCGGTACGGATTTTCTATGACGACATAGTATTCGGACACTTGCAATGATTCGACTTTACGCCTACCTTTCCACAACGGTATCAAAATAGACGCATTGTGTAGCCGATACCTTCTCTCCGTTGTCTTCGATAGCCAAATCGTCAACATAATTTGAATATCCTTACTGATAAGTAAATCGGCTCCATGGGTCTTTGTGGTGTCGGGACAGGAAGTGCTTCCAGAAACAATAATATCGGCTCTGATTCCAGGTGAGCCTGAATATTTGAAGTGGATGAGGATCTACTGTTTTCCCGATTCTTATCAACCTTCTGGAATGTAAGGAACATTGAACAGTTTCATATCATTTATATTAATGCTTTTTACTTGGTTGCCATCTTCGCTTTTTAGGTCGTGAATGATCGAAGAAATCACTTTAATAACGATAAACCGAACGGTATATTTCGGAATCAATCTGGCAGCAATATGACGAACACTAGAAGACAAATGATGTTCAACCTTCATTACTGTATCTTTCACGTGAAAACGTCAATCTCTACTATGGAGATTGTAAAAACTGCTTTCATAGATAAAAGCACGGGATAGCTGGATACGGACCAGTTGGAAAGTTCAGCATGATTTGTCTAATCTAGTTTGGTGGTCTAACTTGACTTCAGGTTCCGGATCGATCAGAAAATTTTCGGGGGTCTCCACCAGAGTAGTCGAAGAACAGACTATCGAATTCGATACTTCTTTTCGATTCTTGGCCAAAATTTGAAAAGGCAGGTGAAAATCCGGTGGTTTGATGCAGGGCTGAATTTAGGGCAAACAGGGAATTGGGCAAGAATTTATACCATTTGGTGGTCCACAATGCAAAATTGCACTATCATGGTTTCCGAAGTACACATACAATACCCAAACAACCTTTCTTAGTAACGGAGTAATTCTTCTTAACCGGTGCCAATGTACGACTTGCGTTGCCAATGGTTAGGTTGGCTCCTTCAATATTCCGGGTTAATGCCGCAGCAATCCTCACATCCAGGTCACCGGTTTGAAATATGAACGGTCGGTTGAAGTCAGGATAAGCCCACACATCGGCGGTGATTACATGACCTACGTACTTTATTGACTTGAGGCAGAACTGGCATTCCTCCGGGTTTTACTTCAAATTAGCTTTCTTAATCGGCGAAAAACCTTCCCCTATTCCGTGAGATTTTCCTCAAACTTCTCTCGTAAAATGACGTTAAGGTATAGGAAGGCGTGTGTCTTTGGAAAATGGCAGGCGTGAAATGTAGACCAGAGGTCATTACCTCAAACTGGAATTAGCCACGGCCTAGCACAATAAATTATTTATTATGTTTACATCCCGGTGTCAACAGTATTCAACAATACCCTTATTTCAAATCAATTCTAGTGATATACTGAGCCTACTGGAGTTTGCCCTGGCACTTATGTACGGAAGTGGATAAGCATCTTCAACGGAGACTTCGTTCATTATTCGGAAATCAATGCAAGACATTTGTTTACCATATTTCTTTTTCAATACTGAAACGGGTGAACTCCAAGGTCTACTCGACGGCTCGAAAAATTCCTCTGCCAGCGTTTGGTCAACTTCCTTGTTGACAATTCCCTGCATCGTCGGATCCTGCTGCCTATAACGCTCCTTCATCAGATCGATCACAATAAATTTCATTCCGTGTTAAATCATCGGTTAAGTGTATCTCTTTCGATTTCCGACAATGTTGTAAGATGTGTGTCCACTTCATCACGGAAGCGCTCTCGTTCTACTGACTTCGGACCAGAGCTAGCTTCATTGGAAACCTTCTCACCATTATTCACTATCAAAATTAATAGGAACTGGTTGCAACCCAGAATCCTGACACAATCCAACAAATGCGTCAGTGACGGAATAACGAATGACTTTGATACCCACAAGAGCAGAAAATTTCTTACCTAAAACCAGAACTTTTATGAACAGAGATTTTCAGCTGATGTTTCAGGGGTATCTATAAAATGATAATATCGGAATTCACAATCGGGGTTGACATATTCACATTTTTCCTTCATGGTTTATTGTCGCAATAGCGCTCCCTACTTTAGTTTTACAGGTATTCGGTAGTTTCGGCTCAATATCGGTATTAGTGGTATTAAAATTGACGGTACTTTGGACACGATGACCAGACGACTATCGTCATCTGGCTCAAGGGATATTCCTTTTGGGCTCACGGTGGTATGTTATCTTTTTGAATTTTTGTTTTCGGATTCCTTCCCCAGTGCGTGGGTAACAACGATGGTGAGGTGTGCGGTCCTTCAATGCTTCCTCCAGGCCTGCTCAACGGTGATCTGCTCCAGCCTCACCACTTCGCAGTACCGCGGTGGTTATCCTGTCCATTGCACGGGCAATCACGCAAGATCACTACGGGGCAGCAGCATCTCAAGCAAAATAATTCTGGCGGATTCCGATTATTATTTCGGCTATGTCATTTTTGATCGTATCTCCAAGAAGAGATGAGCTGTAGTGCGGTATTTTGTTTCGGCCCAGTAGGGAACTGCGCCTTGTAGTGGCTCCGTAGACTTCAATTCCAACAAGTCGACTTGGGGATATTTGCATCCCAGACTTGACTGGCGATTTTGGTTCAGACACAGGCTGCCTATCCCACGGCTCATAGTCCTTACTGTTGAACTTGGCATTTGTGCCCTCACTGACACTGGATATCTCCTCTTCTGCATGAGCTTCTGCTCAGCCTGCAGATTGTCAAATTCCTTTATATTATTATCTATGACATTAGCGACGGCAAGTCGTTAAAAATCCCTTGTCAACCGGAACAATTCGCAATCTGCGGTAATTGCAACACGTCTACTGATGAGTGTCTGCATATCAACGACATGTGAAGCGACTGTTTCATTCATGTTGTCATTATGATGCCTGCGGCTGATTGAACTTCCAGGTCAATGTGGTAATGGGCATCCATTGAAAATAGGGATAGGGTCTTGTTGAAAACCGTCAAATGTAGCCTAGGGGCTACAGTTGTTCCGTTACCATAATAATGCGGTTCCGTCCAAGACTTCCGGTAACGATAGGGATGAGGAATCTTCCGGTGTATTCAACTTTATAGATATTTCATCCATTCGTTCCGAGAACGTAGCGGGATTTGAGATTTCATCAAATTTCATGCGGAACTGATACTACCTGCACAAGAGGGACCAGTATATTGAACGCAGGTACCTCTGGTATTTGCGGAACATTTGGTAATTGTGGAATATTCGTTACTTGAGGACTGGTCGGTGATTGCATCGACGGCGGTCTCACATTGCAGGTCGGGTTCTAGGTTTGAATAACTCATCCGGTGGGGACGAATCATGAGTGGTCTATGTCGGTGGTGATGTCATTACACCGTATTTGTAATAGATGTGGCTACTCAATATGACGGCCGCACTATGGGAATGCTACGCATTGGTGGTGTCGATTCAATAATTGTAGCACTAAACGTGAGTATTGTGTTTCATGCGGTCATAGTTCTTATTAATGATGCGATGATATTAGCTAGGGTGTCTAGTATACCACGGGCAGGCTGTATCGTTCCTTTACGAATCCTCATTACGCACCTCTTACGTAAGTCCTCGGTGGTTCCAGTATTATCCATACTATAACCATTTAGTATTGCTTGAAGTTGTTCCTTCTTCAATATACTAACTCGGCTGACTTCCAAATCAACTTTTGGTGTTTCTATGCCTTCGGTCTGGCTTTCCTCTCCGGTTTATCATGATTGCGTCATTCTTCCGAATTGATTCAAACGGTCCCCTATATTTGTGGGGGTTGTCTCCAATGCCTCACGTATAGTATCCAAAGCCCTGGAAACTCCATGATGTCCAATTCAATTCAAATTTAGAATTTTGAAATACAGAAGAAAATCTAATTCCGTAATTGGGGTCGGTAACGGACGAGGGTGCGATCTTGGAAATTGATGCAGGGCTTCTAGTCAGTGAGGCGAAATCAACCAAAGTACTTGTTTCAATTTGGGAAACGTAATTTCTATTTGGGTAGGTAACACATAAACGGTTTGTCTTTTCACACAAAACTGTCACCAATAGCTTCCTCGGGTCGATCAACTTGGAAAGGAACCATCATTTGTTCAATCCAGCTTACGGTTGATTGAGAAAAAAAATCAAACGGCAAAATAGAGACAAAATTCGAAATTTGGGCAAAACGCGGAGGTGTATTCAACATTTCTATACCTCACGGAACAATAAATTTCACAATCGGATTTACGGTGACAAACTTCGAGTTCCTCCCATAACTCCTCCCGGTCAACAAAATAGAATTCCAAGGGAACTTTTGCAAATTTCCAAAATTTAAAAACGAACTCCTAGGAATGATTCGGAAATGCGTTCGGAACGTCGGTGCCGTGAAAATTATTTTCCCTTCTCACTATCTCAAATTTCATCCTAAATGGACTTCAATTGCATTGAATAATTCAATTTTTATATTTTTTGAATACCGAATCGCAGAAGAGACGACAAATATTCTTCCGCTCGGTCTGTTTTCGAGAATTCTTGCTCGAGGCGTCATTTTGTGACGTGCGTTGCCACTTGTGCGCCAAACTTCTTACAGCGGATTCCACATTTATTCCTCGGGAGTCAGATATTTGTTAAAGTTTACTCCCCAGTGAACACTTCTGCTAGGGTCCTCACCACAAAGTATGTTACGGTGCTATCTATAGATAGCCTTGTCCCTAGGGTAGCTGCAGTGAAGTTAAACCAGTGCCCATTGGGCAGAAGAACATTATCAAAGTTGTGACCTTCAATTACAGTTGATTCTTGGTTATTCTTAGCTCATTAAAAGATGAAACAGAAATAACAAAATGAACCGGGAACTCCAAATTTGAATATATTCAAAGTACACTCGAACAATAATTATTGAATGCAATTGAACGCATTTGACACAAACAATTGACCTAGGTGGAAATGCAAAGGATCTCAATCGATAAAAGAAAATGGATACAACATATTTCCTTTTTTTGTTACGATATGATCGGTCTTTAATTACTTTGGAAGCCTACGGAATCGGTTGATTGATGATTTACGTTTAGGTACCGTCTACGGAATACACAAGTCTATCATTACAAGCCTATGAATGCAACATATCGTAGTGTCGGAGAACAAATACTAAGGTATCATTTACCTTAATGTTAATTCACTAAGGCACGGAACAGCCTTCTGTTATATGTTTTTTGGGTTTCTGGTCAAGTTCGTTCCACCAAATCGTTATTCTGTCTCATGGCATTCAACAGTGTCGCTACTTTCTATATTCGAAATTTGCGCTCATGCTGTTACACCAGATCCACTTCTGCAACGCGAGTATTATCATAGTCGGTTTTTCCCCGTAAGTAGTTTTTTCACATAAGGCTGTTAGAAATTTGACGCGTTATCTCGGACGCAATCGAAATGCGTGCAAATTCTACAACAGCTATGAATGCATACTATGTACATTTCATTTATCGAAATAATTTGGATTATTCGGAATCATTAGGTGTGCTGAAGAGCCGAAATTAGAGCAATATGATTATATACGGAATGCGTATTTGGAGTTAATGAATCAGCATTTTCGTTTTATAAAGTGATAATATCCACTTATTCGGGACTTTACGAGAGGTAATCGCGTTTCCTACATGGCCAAAACCAAATAATGAATTGAACTTTGAACTTCGTTACAGCGTTACAAGAAATTTGAATGTGAGTGATAAAATCTAGAAGAAAATTTCAGTTCAAGCCTCAAGCCTGTCCTGAAGATGCCATTTGTCATGGTTGGCGAAATGTCGGCATCAAGTCGAGCTATTGTGACGCGGAATCCATCCAGAAGCCAAGATATTTCAAGATTAGCTACCCCCGGAAGTCTACTATTCAAGATAAAATCTAGGTTCCCATGATCTAATTATAAAGAATAATTTGTATGAACAACATATGAGTTTCGATTTTTTTAGAAGCTTGGCCAAAAAGTTCGAGGAGCCTCTGAAAACGTCTGCCCAGACTTGTTGTCGGGAAGGAAACAATTGGGAAATAAAGGAAATTGTTGAAATAGAGACATTGGTGGAGAGAGACCAGAACGGAACATTCGACCAGATCCTCTGAGGTAACGAAAGTATTCTCCAATTCACAAATGTATTCGATGTATTCAAGTAAGAGAACATTTAATTGTAGAATTTGATATTGGAGTAGTTCTTTGTAGGTATATTACTAATCTCTTCGACTGCATGAGAAAATATGTGATGGGAAAATTGTATACTAGAGAAGAATATGTTCGAATCTTTGGATGTTGCTTGGAGAAATTAATACTTCCTGAAAGGACTGACTCCTCAGCTTTACAATGGTGAGTTGATGTAACTTATCATTTAGGTTTGTGAAGCCACTATGTTATTGAATTTGTTTTGAATTGACGTTATTGAATCCATATATTCGTTCAATTTGTAGATTGAGTCATCCTCGGATCAAGAGGGAGATCTCACAATATCGTTTAAATATTGATAGGATGAGGAACAAGTTTACGAAATCAAGTTTGCCTTCATACTTCACCATATGCTCTTATATCAAGTGATAAAGGAAAGGCAGTTCCACCAATAAAAAATCTATTCAAAATTTCAGTTTCATATTTTCTGTATATGGGGGAATTATTGGAAACACGAATCATCCAAGATCTTTTGATTCAGTTGATTCGCTTATGAAAACGAAACCACAATTGAAAATTCCTCTTTCCTTCTTCTGAACATTTGGGATGTGAATGTTCAAGAAAACCGTTGTAAATTATCGCGAATTGTAGAATTGATTGAAGCTTCCTGTCAATCATATGGAATGAATGAAGAAATTATTTACATTCAAGTGAACCCAGAAAGCAACTCAATTTCGATATTATTTTCGTTTCATGTATATCAAAACTATGTGGGAACTTACTTTCACCATATAACTTAAGTGTCTGTAGGTCAGGGTTGAGTGATATTGATCCTTACCTGTAACAAAAATATAATCTTTATTATTGGATCTTTCTCAATTGAATAAAAACTAGATTTGAATACGAAAATTTTCAGATGGACAGCCTGTATAACTCACGCCATGATCAAATGTTGTTCTGTCTAAAAATTTAAATTGGAGTCAAATCAGATCACAAAAACACATTTTCATAAGCATCTCTACTCCAGCACCCCAGTTTTGTTTGAAAAAAAAATTTCCTACGTGAACTACATGATAATATTTTCTGAACATGGTAATTTTTACCGTGCTGCGTCTGCAGATTCAGCTTATACTCGTAGATTTTGATGACACCTCCGCAATGGCATTCCACAAGATTCAATATTCAATAAAATATTTCTAATGAGTAAAAACAGGTAAAGGGGTGAAAAAACTTGGAATTATACTCATGTCGTTTGGTAGGATAGGAAAATCTATGATATGGAATGGTCTTCCACGGACATTATGTGATTCAATGTTTCTGTCATGTTAATGTTACGTTTCTTGTTGATTTGTTATGTACTCCATGTAATGAACAGTCTGAATTGTGATAATAATCTAGTAATCATGAATGTGTCTGTCATGCAAATTGTACATGATTATAATAGCTGTCAGAAAAGTTAGAGCATATCGGTTTCTGAGTCATTTCACATATATTTTCTATGGCGGTTTCGGCTAATTTTAGATTCTTTACATTATGCTGGAAGCATTATCTAACTGTATCTCAAATTTCAAATCTATGTGTCTAGAAGAAGTGGGTTACCTCTCCGGGACAGATAGACCTTAAGATTTTCATGTATAGAGATGAAATAACTGAATGAAAAAATCTCATGTGGCAAACGAATGGAACCATTCTTCGAATTAGTATACTCAATTTGAATAAATCCATTTGATTCTTCATATTTTGATACGATATCATGTTCATTGCTTAAGTGTTGAGTCTGACAACTTATACTATTATGTTTCAAACTTAGTTTTCCTAATTGTTCTCGATTGTAATCGAGGCGAACTCAGTTTCAATCGATGACAGCAAGTTTTAGTCAAGCAAAACATGAAGATGGCAGATTATACTCAGGCCACCAGGTCACAAGGTTAGTTGTTCTGATCATCGGTGTTTTGGTCGGAATTCGATTTCCACTGCATTCCGAGTTGTAAGAACTCGGCGAAGATCTTGATAGACCGGATGTAGGAGGCAGTCATTATGGGTTCAATAAGACTACTTAGCGCACACGATTTGGGAACATGAAACTACTTACCAACCGGTGAGGACAAGTAGATTCGGTAAACTGATTAGGTTATTCTGTCGGGATTGCGGCAATGTCGTCGGTCGGAGCGCGCAACGGCCCCGAACAGTTATTAATGTTAAAGAAAGTTCAATCATATCGGAGTGAGTGATGTGAGTTAGAATATTACTATGGTTGGTACATATTTCACCAGTACTCATTCAATGATAGCATCTTGATTCTTATATATTCCAATAGAATAGACTGAGATGAATGCGCGTGAATAGTTGATCTATAGCGGAGCATTGACTCACATTGTGTTCATCAATGATCTTCTATACTTTCACAGGTCTATATTCACAAAAATATAAGGATCTGTGGAGACCAAAGTGGTGTAATTGGTAAGCACCCTGGATAGACATCTAGAGATGTGGATTCGAATCCCGCTTATACTTCTATGTTTCACTGTCGTTTATCTTTATAATCGCATGTTGAATTATATAAGTTATCTCCATGACTAGAAAAATTACATTCTATGTATCTTAATGTACTCTCACGGAATTGTGGCCGCTTAGGCGGAGAAACTTTCTTTTCACATGTGAAACTGGAGTACTGCTGCGGACTACAACGACATCGCAGCAATCGCGCAACAAATCTTTATCTGTCAACTCTACTTCTCCCTTCCTGTTGATAAGTGGCTTTAGGTTCTCAAATCGTGTGCCTCAAGTAACCTCATTGAATCTAGGATGACATCTGCATCCGGTTTATAAAGATCTGTGCAGAGTTCTTGTAGGACCGAATGATATTTGAGTTGGAACGCCACGAAGACAGAATTTCGCTAAAAAACCGATAATCATAGCCACTAACAAGACATTCTGACCTGGAAATAGATTTCGGAGCTCGAACAAGGGATATTGATGCCTCGTCCATTTTTGCTACTCTTTCATGACTATGTTCTTCTCTGCAAGAGCAGAGAATTCGATGAGATACATATTCATGGTCTATTTATCGGAGAGGACAATGTCAGGTCTATTTGCTTGTATGGATCATACGATTGAGAATAAGGAATTCCAGTAGATTTTCGTGTCTGACAATGGACTCAATATCTCCTGGCATGTGAGTTAGCACCAGCTCTCAGTCTATTCCATACGAGTGCCTTGGATATTAATACAGCACTCGTAGGGCCGCATTATGATTATTTGCCGGATATGCCGACAGTAGGTGGAAAACCGTGTCGGCCGCCATTCGACAGACTCTGTAGCTAACATCAGGAACTTGCACACCCATCACGTCACGGAGATAGACCAAGGTGTTGCTTAGGACGTCTTGCCAAGCTGCGGTACATCCCTTGGTCTCGGATGTATTCCCGGCAGGGCTTCGGTAGCCGAAGGCCAGCGTAACTTCGGGGCATATATTCGGGGTTGCAATCGGGAAGGTTGCAACTCGGAGATGCCCTCTAGTTGATCTTTTCGACTGATGCTGATTTCGAGACCAAGTTCTTCAGCAGCTTTTTGTGCTGCCTTGACGATAAATCCAACTCTGTCCAATTTCTTTGGTCGGGTCAGAAAAGGGTCCGAACTCCTCAGAATTTTATACGGAGATCCTCCAGACTAACGAGTCACCTGCCTTTCCGGTGACGTGGAAGAAAAATCCGGAAAAAGAATGTACATAGGATGCAAACTGTGATGGGAATGCATCATTTTTCGGGTATTTCTGTCAAGCCTATGCAGCTCATTGACCATTCATTTCACCACTCCAAAAGAGAAAAGCAGGACTGTAACGGCGGGCACATTCCTCGCAGATACCTTGTTCTCACTCAAAGGTTCGAGAGACCAAATGTATCTGCACTTGCTGCGGAAGACCTTGGGAGCGTCATACCTAAGACGCTGTTTAATTACCAGGTATCGAAAGGTCTCTCGGCATCCAGGTGTTTAAATATGCTCCTTTGAGATGGTGAACAAGACGTAACTCAAGGAGTCTACTTTGAAAACCAATTTTGTCAAGACTCATCGTATGTCTGATGTGGTTATTTAACCAGTATTCCAGAGTGGCAACAGGTGTTCTATGCATGTCATTAGTAGGATTAGTACCGCAAAGCATTGAAGCGAGTTCAATGAAAGCTCATGTGATGTTGAATCAAATGACTTGTGGTAGTCCATCCAGGTTGTATAAAAGCGCAACTTTCAGAGTGTGGAGTCGAAAGTGATAGATCTATCTATCACTAGGTTCTCAATGAATGAGATCATTATAAAATGGATAAATCACTGATAACACAGATCAGTGCCCAGAGGAGTTTATAGTAGGATTAATTCGGCTCAAGAATGATTCAAAGGTTTATTAGATAAATGAGATTTGGAAGGATAGAAGGTAGAAAAAGATGTATAACTGACTTGTTATCAAGATATAGTACCAATTAACATTCTAAAATCTATTGGAGAACAGAGTTTAAGAACGATAGAAAGATGGGAAATAAAAATTTTTGTAACTAGAACGAATTTCTATGTAAAGTGAAGCAGTTAAAATGAAAATGAGTAATCAGAGTAGCATATAATATATCCAGCAGAATCTAGACCGAAGGAACAATGACACAAAGTCGAAAATAAGATAAAACATAAATTCAAAATAGAAGGAACAGTCATATTTTAGGAAATTATGAAATCTCATTGGTCGAGTAAGGCTAATTTTCCTGTAGACAGATATGCGCGGCAGGGAGTTGGAGTAGAAATTTGATGAACATAGCATTCTAGAACACGAAATTGGATGAATTATTTGTTACTAAAAGGATGCCATGACGTTAGCAGGGAAATACTATGAATAGCATACTAAGTAAATCTGCAAGAATTTCAATTCCATCTCTGACGATAATATCGTCTAACCTAAAAAGGTTACAAGTCACAAGGTGGCCGTCTTTTTTTCTGGTAGTACAAGGGGCAATGACCATCAACAAAAAACCACTAATTTCCACTAAATATACAATGAATGTTATTATTATTCACTATTGCTCACATATGTTTCCACACAGTGTCATCATCTGAGCTAAGTTATAAACTAAAGTTAGATTGACAGAGAACGGTTTTATATTATAATGACTATACTTATTAAGTGGTTTCTTTCTATCTCAATCTGATTGAACTTGAAACAGTATTAAAGTCATTGTTACCATTAGACATAACATAGGGTATCATGAGGCATTATTTAGTAATTTGGAACAACAATCTTTTGATAGAGAATTTTGTCTTTTGGTATATAAAAAGGTGCTTCCAGAATCAGTCATCATTTCAGTAATCAAAGTGGCGAGTCGGAGCAAATGTATGTATTCTTAGGCGATGATTCCCTTAAGCAAATTAATATTCAATTGGAAAGGATGAAGGTATTTCATCGGAACAGCACAAGATAATAATAGTATTCATATATTTCTGAAATCGGAAAAAAGCTATATTTTGATATATCATGACATATTGAATACATATTGAAATATTAAAATATTATAGCCATGGTCTTACTGGCAGGGTTATTATCGCTCATGCAGAGTCAACATTGAATTCGGTCAATGTGGTCGGATACGAAGAAAACATCTTTCTAGCACGTACCCCCATCTAGTCACTACCTATGTTGTAATGTGGATGATTTTGTAAGTCAATTCAACAGCGGGTTTCAGTGTATATATAGAGTTATAAAATACAATATGTAGACCATATGGATCGAAGTTCAATATAAGGGTATAATGTGATGAACTGAAGATCTTCATTAGCTATTTCTAGGTCTTTCCCAATATATTTTCTGTTCCTACAACCATACATTTGAACCACAGAAGTGCTCGAAAGCTATTCTGCTATCAACAATTATATAAATAGAAGACTATGACAATGCAAAGCGGTTAAGTTAATCAAACGTCCATTATGATGTAATTCTGAGAGTGTTTCTTGGATTCGTGAGTAACAAACTATTATCTGTCAACGTATCCCAACAAATTGTGGAATTGTGAATGGAAGTCTCTCCATAATCAAAGTCTTCTTTTAACTTTTGAAAGTTCTATTATAATTTCAGCGTTTTAATTAAATGATGAGCTTGATAAATTAACTGCCATTTAACATTTGGAACTTGACACTACTGAAAGTTCGTGCTTTTTAATAAAAGAATAATTAACATCTCTCGGAACTCTGCGATGGAGTTAGCGCAGAGGGAGTTGGAACGTGTTAATTCATTCCCAAGGCGGTCTTCGACTCATCAATTTTTCATATTCCCATAGTGACGTATGAATAACTTCACGTAGAGCGAATTTCTCGCATCATCTCTGATTTTGAAGCTCACAAACCCGACATTATCATAAACGTGTGATTCCATTATTTCCGATACGCTACGTTATAGATTACTGTGCTCCCCTTCTGATAATGTACCACCATTTTCACCCAAGCCAAGTCATTCACGTAATTCGATCACATCTAATTTTAGATGAACCGTCATAGTCAATAAGCATCTATAACAAATTGGATAATTTCACACTATATTGTTTCCATGACAGTTTGGATAATTATTGAGCTAAATCTGATATCCTCTATGTGAATCCGATAATAGAATATGAACGTACCTACCATTCATATAACTCGCTCGGGATTGATATAATTATGAAACCCCCATTGTTTCCAACGCGAATGAAGGAGAACATTTTCAGAAATTGGAATCCTGAATTCCTCTTATACCCATGATGAATGTGATATTGGTGTATCATCAAGAAGTTTTGGAACTGAACATCAAAATCCAAGAGCAGTTTGATTGTGGTGAAGCAATTAAACATGAAACTTCTGGAATTCAGATGGAATGTACTGCAAACAAAATGATTATTAATAAATAATAGATTTCTCCATGAATGATTTCCAGTAATACGATAGCAGAGTATGAGAGACTACGGTAACCAAATTTCAAACAACGCTCGAAGTTTGATGATGCAGTTTGAAAATTATTCTTGTTTACGATGTCGCTAATTAATTTCTGATTATTCTGTAGAAGAGAATTCTTAATTATGTCAATTGTTTGATTCCATTCTATATGTGATGAATCTATTATACTTTCGATTATGTGAAGGTGATACAGTATTCAGTAACGTTTTCAAAATATTAATAATATTGTCAAATTAAAATTATTCCATAATTGAGATCAGTAGTAAGTGAGTCTATATGGTACACTGTTGTATGAAGTGCGTTCATTTGATCTACAGAATATTTGAATAATTTCAAGAGCCCCCATCCATATCAATCAAAGCAAAGCGCAACTGAGGAACTAAAGCTCCCTTCATCAGTTGCGCGATGGTGCTAGATCTATAACATACTCTGGTCTGAAATTTTTCAATTTATCGGGGTTTACGTGAACGGAAGGTATTCATGATTTGTCTATAAAATATGAGTTTGTAACCATTCGACATATCGTAAGCTATTGTAGAATTGTCCTCATCCCAATCCATATCGAGTCGTGCTTTTGGATACCTCTTCCCATCAATTTGAAACCATACCGTTTCCACATCTGCGTGATCAAAGATAGCAAAACCTCTATCTTGATTTCCTGATCTATGGTTTGGAATGTAGTTATACCAAATAGAGGATTGTTTACTTTGCGATGAACGTTTTTTGAATGAAAATTCTTTGTGATATATTTTTCTGACGAATACGCTTTCAAGTTTTGAATCTGAGCATGAGCTCTTTATTGGATCTGATTGTTTGAAGTTCATTTATCAATTGAATTCAAGCTGTATTCTCATGATCACTAGAGGGAACTCCGATATAGAAATTGTTTATGATTATTCCATCTGCACCCGATGGAGTTGTATCACCAGAGGTACCGTCGGGGTTAGTGAAGAACCTCCTGTTTCGAAAGATAGATAGGCTGCAAAAAGAAAGACCGCTCCTGAGTTTGCAGAAAGCCGAAACCAGGGAGCAGCTCACCTTATCACCCGTCTGGACGATTCCTCCGAAGATTGGCTAGCGGGTGTGGTGGCGCTTGTAGATGTCAGCTCTCCAAAACATAACGGACAGGCTACTCAAACTTCCCCTCTGGCAATGGAGGTTAAGGAGGGACGTTCAACTGGAACCTCAAAACAGTCGCATCAAATGAATACATATTGAGCAAATCAACCCCCTTCCTCTGCTGTAGGTCAGTCTCGGCTGACCTCGGTGCATACACGATGGAAGCGAATATAGCCACAAGTGAAGGGCAGCAAAGGTGATTATCATATCAAAGCCAAGGCGAAAGCCTTATGCAAAGCCAACATTTTTCAGTTCAATCAATTCAACATCGTTTCTCTTGGAAACTCTAGAGAAGCTGATCAACAAGCATGTCAGGAACGTGAATTTATAGGCTGAGAGAGTTCCAGGTCCAGTCCGCCCCGCTCTTCAGTTTGCCTATCAGCCTCTTCAGCTTGTAGCCTCAGTTACCAAAATTTTGGAGGTAGATTTCCGAAGAATTTCCTATAGTTTTATCCCCCTCCCTTCAATCAAATATCAATCGCTGAGACCTAGATGAAGAAGGTGTGCACCAGACAGGGCATGACTTGGAAAGTGTTGTCTGAAGATTTATCAGTCGACAATGACTAGAGGTCTTCGCGTAATATTGCACAATTGGTTATTTTCCGAGATAGATTCAGTTGCTGTGCATTTAAGAATAGATTTAAATCCTACTCAAGGAATTTGAGAATAGATTCAGATGGGGGAAGTGTCAACAAATCCAATTCAACATCGACTATTGTCATCTTAAACATATATGTTTAAACTCAATATAGAGACGGACTCAAATTATTCATTGATGTACATATTCAGTGCAGATACTTTCGCTCATTCTATGTATTGATATAGATGTTGTGTACAAAACATGCCACAAATGAGGTAGGGTGGAGCACGTTCCTGGCCATCATTGAATTGATGATAATCATTGATACTAGAAGATTGAAGGAGGCTACTATCTATGGATGCAGGTATGAAAAAAGTTCAACAAAACGAAATGTTTTTCCCTCCATCTTATATCCGAAAATACTTCAGATAACGGTTTCACTATAATAGTTATATATAAAAAAAAATCTCGGGAAGTAGGTCAAATTAACACTCTGTTTTAAAATTTTTTGTCCTTACGTACGTTTCGGTATCACGAACATCATCAAAAGACTTATTATTTCTACAAATTTTTGATTACTTAAAACTAATTGTATTACACAAAGCGTCCAAATCGCACCAATTTCAATCAAAATGTCCACGTCGCCGAAACGAAAGGAGCATGAATTAGGAATAAAAATTTAGAGGAAAAAAATGAGATTAGAAACAAAGTTTGTAACATTTTGACAAACAAAAAGAACAAAAAGAAACCAGAAATAGGTGTTGCAAAGAATCGTTTTAACTATCATACAAAAATAACAGAAGAGTTCTTACATGCTAACCCTCAAATATTAGTTTTGAACGCGGATAAATGTAATAAAACCGTCATAATGCATAGGAATGACTATGAAAACAAAATAGGAAACCTTTATAAATGATGAAACAACTTATAAAAAATTAAAATCTGACCCTACTCTATCAGTACAAAATAACATGAATATATTGATAAATAAATGGCACAAAAATAAGATAATCCCTATTGAACTAAAAAATAAATTAATTTGCCATAATGAGCTTGCACCTTATATCTATGGGCTTCCGAAGCTACATGGAAATGATATACCTCTAAGACCCATTGTAAATAATATTGGAGCGCCCACTTACAATTTATCAAAATTTCTATAAAAATCTATCAATAATATATTAGGAAAAAACGAATTTCATGTGAAAGACTCTTGGCAATTTAATGAATTTATAAAAAATCAATCCGTACCCGTAAACCATCAACTAATTTCCTTGGACGTTGTTTCGTTATTTACAAATATACCTGTCGTGTTGGCATTGAATAGCATCAAAAAAACGTTGGGCAGAGATTAGAAACCACATGTGGGGATCAGATCTTAGGTTGGGCGGTTAGCCCTAAGCTGACCCGTGGTCCTGGTGTGGGTATAGTGAATAGAAAACACATCACTTTACAAAAGGGTTACACTTTACTTCAACTTAGAGTTCGACGCCATTATAGCTCAATGTCTTACTCTATACTCATTACAATAATTACAAGTATGGATTATTCACCATACCATCCATCCGCATCAATGATGTATGAATATACTATATCTAACCATGAGTAACTGAATATGAATGTCCTACATAACTATATATATTATAATCTAAACTGTGATGTTTATGTTATCGTTCTACATACTCTAGTCTTTAGCATATACATCGATTCCTCAATAACTACCTCGAGATACCCTGTTCTGTGTGTCAAGGTTATCTTGGGCTAAACAATGTGTAATAGTCAGCATGTTGTTAGTGGGTCAGTTATGAGTTATCAATATATGCTTAATAACATTAATTAATAAGAATAAGGTCGAATTCTATAACTTAGGGTTTTTAGGTAATCTCGTATAGGAATGGATGATTCCTATACTACACACACACCTCTAGATCAATCTGAATTTATAAATGCTGTTGAATTTTGTTTAGCATGCACTTATTTTCAGTATGGTGAGCAATATTTTGGACAAATTTACGGCACAGCAATGGGATCTCCCATTTCAGCTACAATTGCTAACCTCGTTATGGAATGCCTAGAGGAATCTGTTATAAGTTCATTAGATTTTCAGCCTGTATTTTTTAAACGGTATGTAGATGATTGCCTTATGTGTGTTCCCAACGATAAAATTCAATATGTGATTAATAAATTTAACAGTGTCCACTGTAAACTTCAATTTACTTGTGAAATAGAAGTGAACAAAAACATAAATTTCCTAGATATGAACATCAGGCATGATGTAGATGAAAAAATTAAAACTTCTTGGTTTACTAAAGAAGTTTGGTCTCAACGTTATCTTCACTTCAATTCGTTGCACCAGCTTGTTATAAAAAAAGTGTCATAAACAGCCTTACAGACCGCGCGATAAAATTGTCCCACGCAGAGGACCGTCCCAAGAATTTAAAAATTGTTCGTAATACACTGGAATTGAATGGCTACCCAAAAACTTTCTTCAATCCGATCATTAAAGAAAGAATAAACAGAATCTATAATGGTTCTCCATATAAAAATAACACAAAAGGTATTACAGACAATTATATAACTTTACCATACATTCCGGAGACCTCAGAGAAAATTAAGAATTGTTTGAAAAAGTACGATATAAATGTCGCGCATAAGCCTACTAACTGTGTTGGAAAGTATTTCTCAAATCTAAAGCCTTTAATACCTAAAGATAAACAAACCCACACAGTATACAAATTAAATTGTTTAGATTGCGTTGGAACTTATACTGGAATCTCTAAACAATATTTACAAAAAAGAATGTACGGCCATAGGTATAGCACAAAAAACAAAAACTTAGAAAATTCCACCTCTCTTGCTAAACACTGCTTTGATTATAACCATCAATTCGATTACAATAATGTTAATATTCTAACTAAGGAAACCAATTATTATAAAAGATCTATTCTGTAGATGATTCACATAAAACGTGACTCTAAGTCTGCAAATCATAGGACAGGCACTCAAAATCTAAGTCATATCTATACAAATTTGATCAAATAATTTCAATTTCTTTTGCAAATTCCTACATGCCTCGTTATAATGTAATAGTATATATTAGGTAAAATGTCTAGTATACCTCCTGTCACGAAAGAACCTTTTTGTTTAGCTCATAAATTTCAACATCTGGTTTGAGAGTTGTATACTAAAACTTAAATTATATTTGCCTCGTCTCAGTCCATCACTTACTGTGTTGACATGTGTACGCTTTTGTTAAGAATTCTTCTCTGCAGTGGATTCTTGATAATTTTACTATGGCATTGAGGATTACAATTTCGTTTAATCGTGTTCCTTTCGTTTCGGCGACGTGGACATTTTGATTGAAATTGGTGCGATTTGGACGCTTTGTGTAATACAATTAGTTGTAAGTAATCAAAAATATGTAGACATAATAAGTCTTCTGATGACGGTCGTGAGACCGAAACGTACTTAAAGACAAGAAAATTTTAAACAGTGTGTTAATGTGACCTATTTCCCGAGAATTTTTTTTTATATATAATTCATACTGTGTCAAGAATCTTTATATTATTATTTCGGCTGGGATATAAGCCTTAATATGGAAGGAACAACCACCTATCCTAGAGTTTTGAAGGAATACGGAAAGTTAATGAAGATATTAGGAAGAGAGAAGAACCGCAGAATTTTTCTGGTAAGATGTAGAAAGTTGCAAGAATATCCAAATTTCATTATATCTAAATCAAAGGAGAATATGTTTAGCAAGGTGCAAAATAAAAAGGCGTACGCAAAATTATTAAATTCTCTTCATAAAAATTGTTTGAACTTGTGTATTGAAGAAGCGTGTGCAAGCGTTGCAGAGGTTGAAAACAAAATTAAATTCGTTAAACAATCTTGTTATAAAAATTTTGATAGAAACTTTACATCGCAATTTTTTCAAAATCAGCAGAACAATTTCGAAAAAAATTTCAACAAAATCAAAGCCATTCAATCTTAAAAGATTAATAATTTAATGAGAGGCGTAACTTATGAAAAACAAAATATCAATGAACAATGGTTGAAAAATCTATTAGACACAAAAATTCCGGATGAGGTGCAGCACACGTTAAGTTTAGGTCCGAAATTTGCATTGCCTAATAATAATAAAAAACTGTGTATCGACAATATTATTGCAAATTTAGAATGCAGAATTAGGAATAGAAATTTAGAGGAAAAAAATGAGATTAGAAACAAAGTTTGTAACATTTTGACAAACAAAAAGAACAAACAGAAAGCAGAAATAAGTGTTGCAAAGAATCGTTTCAACTATCATACAAAAATAACAGAAGAGTTCTCACATGCTAACACTCAAATATTAGTTTTGAACGCGGATAAATGTAATAAAACCCTCATAATGCATAGGAATGACTATGAATACAAAATAGGGAACCTTTTAAATGATGAAACAACTTTAAAAAAAAATTAAAATCTGACCCTACTTTATCAAAACAAAATAACATGCATAAATTAATAAATAAATGGCACGAAAATAAGATAATTCCTATTGAACTAAAAAAAATAAATAAATTTGCCATAATGGGCTTGCACCTTATATCTATGGGCTTCCGAAGCTACATAAAAATGATATACCTCTAAGACCCATTGTAAGTAATATTGGAGCGCCCACTTACAATTTATCAAAATTTCTATCAAAATCTATCAATAATATATTAGGAAAAAATGAATTTCATGTGTAAGACTCTTGGCAATTTAATGAATTTATAAAAAATCAATCCGTACCCGTAAACCATCAACTAATTTCCTTGGACGTTGTTTCGTTATTTACAAATATACCTGTCGTGTTGCCATTGAATAGCATCAAAAAACGTTGGGCAGAGACTAAATACCACACACCTCTAGATCAATCTGAATTTATAAATGCTGTTAAGTTTTGTTTAGAATGCACTTATTTTCAGTATGGTGAGCAATATTTTGGAGAAATTTTCGGCACAGCAATGGGATCTCCTATTTCAGCTACAATTGCTAACCTCGTTATGGAATGCCTAGAGGAATCTGTTATAAGTTCATTAGATTTTCAGCCTGTATTTTTTAAACGGTATGTAGATGATTGCCTTATGTGTGTTCCCAACGATAAAATTCAATATGTGATCAATAAATCTAACAGTTTCCACTGTAAACTTCAATTCACTTGTGAAATAGAAGTAAACAAAAACATAAATTTCCTAGATATGAACATTAGGCATGATGTAGATGGAAAAATATAAACTTCTTGGTTTACTAAAGAAGTTTGGTCTCAACGTTATCTTCACTTCAATTCCGTTGCACCAGCTTGTTATCAAAAAAAGTGTAATAAACAGCCTTACAGACCGCGCGATAAAATTGTCCCACGCAGAGGACCGTCCCAAGAATTTAAAAATTTTTCGTAATACACTGGAATTGAATGGCTACCCAAAAACTTTCTTCAATCCGATCATTAAAGAAAGAATAAACAGAATCTATAATGGTTCTTCGTGTGTACGCTTTTGTTAAGAATTCTTCTCTGCAGTGGATTCTTGATAATTTTACTATAGCATTGAGGATTACAATTTCGTTTAATCGTGTTCCTTTCGTTTCGGCGACGTGGGCATTTTGATTGAAATTGGTGCGATTTGGACGCTTTGTGTAATACAATTAGTTTTAAGTTATCAAAAATTTGTTGACATAATGAGTCTTCTGATGATGGTCGTGAGACCGAAACGTACGTAAAGACAAAAAATTTCAAAACAGGGTGTTAATGTGACCTATTTCCCGAGAATTTTTTTCATATATAATTCATACTGGGTCAAGAATCTTTATATTATAATAGTTAAGAAATTTGAAATGTAATTGACGAAAGAAAAAGAAAAAAATGTCTCATTTGTTTCATTGACTTTTCTAGGAAATAACCATTAATAATAATAATGATTCATAAGATGGATGATTGATGTAACATTTTCTATTTGCTGATGATTGTATATATTGCAATCTTGACCTTCAATCATACTCAAATGTAATCATTCAACTGAAGATTGTTGTATAATTTGTGGGTACATATTTGCTGTTCAAATAATAAATACTATATGAAATTTAATTCATGTTATTGGAATAATGAAAAAAAGATTCTATTACATTTTTATCTCTGATAAACACTTATCTACATTCAAGGCAGATTCGAATAACATTTTGTTTGAGTGATATCTATTCTTCATATCGTTTTTCCACATTTGATGGAATATTTTGTTTGTTTTTAATTTTTTCTTCTAGTTCTTTCTCTAGTTTGTCCAATCGATGATGCTGCCTCATATATTGATAGTTGATAGATGCACAGTGAATAAGAAATGTTCACTACTTGGATAATTATCAACCTATATACCTCATTTTTCACTTTGGATGTGCTCTTGATAATCAATCGTTCCAAATATTAATACGGAGCAATTAGATTTCGGTCTTGAATATTCATCGTTTCCAATTCGATTCTTCAAATATTTCTTCCGTTCTATACACTTTGGACATATCATCTACGAAGGAATCGGACCATCAATGACCCATAGTAAATTTATAATGTTCTGTACATTCCATGATGAATTCGTTCAATTCTTTTTATATGTTTTCGAGTATTTGATCCCAGGTAATTTACAAATCACATAATTTTTGTTCTTTGGAGTAATAAATATCTTACAATGTTTCCGTTGTCGACGTCATGTGACCGTTCTTCATTCTTTTTATTGGATTGAATAATTTGATTTTCGTCTGAAAGCTCGGCATCACTTCATAACATTTTGCAGCAATTTTGTGTATTTTCGGCTGTTCATCAGATTTCTATTTTGGAAATTCGATTACGAGAAAAAACATTGATTTCATTCAGCAAATTAAAATAATCAAGAATGAAGAAGATTTCATAATTTTGACAACACGTTTAACGCAGAATGGCAATGAAGCGATCTTTTTCTGTTTTATTGTGTGAATTTCTTGTGTCTCCGAATTAATCAATAATTGATCTCCAGGTAATTGCAAATGGTTGAATAGACTTTGATAGTAATCCTCAAACGTAATTTGTCGAATATCCGCGATGGTAATACTGTTCAACTTTTTCCCCGGTGCTTTACTCATAAATTTGGAATCATACATCTTCGATCTCAATCCGAAAAATGCCGTCATAAAATTTTTATTTAATTCAACCTTCATAATTGCGATTACTTTCTTCCTCTGAAGCATGGGACTCTTTGCCGAATCATAATCAGATTTATCGAATTTATGGATATTTCGATTGATATCTTCATATATATTCGGATTTGTGATTTGATAGATAGAGAGTCTGTGTCGACGTACGTCAAACATACAATTCTCTCATTCTACATATAAGGGCAATCCAGAAAAAACTTTTATCGTCCTATAATCATATGACAGGAATTGACCCTAGCAGCTTGAAAAAATTCATAACAGAAGAAATACGTTCTAGTGAGGATAGTTCTGCCGTAAGATCGGCTATGCAACTGCAAGAAACTCGTAGAGTAGAAATAAAAGGGGAATCATTTGATGATTATAGAGATCAATATGATTCATTACCTAGGAAATGTATACACGATACGATTTCTGATGATAAAAATGAGATTGATCAAAAATATGGCATTAGACACAATGCAGAACTAGAGAAATTCTACCTAGAAATGCATCTCTGAATATATACGGATCTAGTGTGATTGTTAAAGCAAAATGTACAATGTACAAAGGAGCATTTTGAGATACTTTCCAAGAAGAATCTTCAAAACAATACGGCAAAACATGGAATATCCTATAGAGATATCATTCTGGAAACTAACGTACACAGGAGATACTATTAAAGTACAAAAAAGTTGACGGTGCTAAAATGGACAATACAATAAAATCATCGTACCCATAGTTGAACGTGGAATTTATATGCAAGCAACTGAGAATCAAAAGGAAAATTATATATATTGGACCAGATAAACAAGTTCATATATCGATAACTTTCAATGATTCATAGCCAGGAAGCAAGCCATACAGGTCATGACAAGGAAATTATTCCAGTCATTGAAGAATTGCGTGAAGCTTAAATTATCGGATAAGAAACAGTTTCGTAACGAAATAAAAGTTGAATAAATTCTACAAACATGAAATACAAAATCTTATTTATTATCACTCTGATACGTACTTATGAATGACACCTTTCTGGTTTTACAATTACGTATAACTGGAAGATCAGGATTGCAGTATAAGAGAATCCCCCAGGAAATGTCGCATTATCCAAATCAATTGATAGGATTCAAGTTCTGTCTATCATTACCAATTATTCTGAAAAATCCCTTGAAATTTCATCTCCATCGAAACGAACGATTTTTCTCATATTTGCGAGTAACATTTTAAATAAAATTCATTCCGTTCATACTTATTAGAACCATATTCACATCTTCGATGTAGTATTTTTTGCAGTTCCGCAGAAAACTTTTGCCATTCATTCTTTCGGAGCTTTTGGTTGATATTCACCACTACTGCTGCTACTAAGATCGTTGATATGAAAGTTCATGTTTTCAATGATCTAACGAATGATTTGGGAATATGCAAATATTCATAGGGAAAATGAAAAAAATTCGCTTCTGTAAGAAATATTACCGAAGATCCACCAGACTGAGATTTTTTCTCCATAACATCGTTTGGAGGATGCTTTCTAGATATACCGAGAACATGTCTTATCACGGTGATCCGTTTGTTTCACAGCAATTTTTACGCTTATATTTACCTGACAAAGCGATGATTCCTCACGAACGCCCAATATATTGAATTACTAGAATCCTAGAATGTCTTGACAATTATGCGGGAAGGCAACAAATTCAGATATCCGTGGGGGAATTTGGGGTTCTTCTCACCAAAATACTCCTCAACAAATGATATATATGAATATTGGTAATATACAATATTAGAGCGATGGGTCTCACCGCCACGCACATTCACATCTATTTATTAACGGAACAGGCATAATTAATAGCTATTTGTATAACAAGGGAGGAAAGTGCTACTTTTCCTCCCGAGGATGAAGTTTACTTAGTAGTAATCATCCAAGGGAGGAAAAGGCAGTTTACTCCCATGTAATACATATGATTTTTCCGTCTCACTAAATGGCAAGTCATTTACAAGTAATTTAGTTATGAAACTAACAAACGTTAAAGAACTAAATCTAAGGAGTAGGTACAGTATAACTTATAGGCACGTTATTTTCATTCTTGCATATTTCGTATTTCCAATTTGTGGTAGAGTAATTATTTATACTAATGTTAAACGTGCAGTTTTGAGCAGTGGTTATTTGAATACCACTAGGAGTGAGAGCTGGAGCCAACGCAGTTTTCATTAACAACGTTATCATACAGCTGGTATCCCCCGGAAGTACTCGTACTTGGGTGATTACAATCAATTTCATTACCTTCAGTGACTCCCATAATTTGGTTCGAAATTCTTCGCTTTTTTGAAAGATATTTCTCCACATACCCTTCAGCGATATTCGTAGACTTCCAACCTCCATGTTGCTTTGAAGCAAGAATGTCTCCTCCAGAATTTGCGAGTAAACTTGCCGAGGTTCTTCTGAAATTATGCACGGTGTGATATATGGCATTAGGCAGTTTTAAAATTTTGCAATTTTTTTAGGAATTTTAGCAATAGTATTTTTTCCAACCATTCGGTTGATAAATTTTCCTGCCCTATAGCAGACAAATAAACGTGTCTGATCTGTTTTAGGGCGTAGTGATATATATTTTCTAAAAATATCGATATAATTAGGGCCATTCCTCGGTGAAGCATTGATTACAAACGTTCCCTGTATATTTGTTTTAGAATTTGGTATATTTACTATTAAAATTGAACCTTCATCTTCAATATCTGTAGTGGCCATTTTAAGGAGCTGGTCACACCTGCATGCTCCTCAAATTCCGAAAATGAGAAGAATCTACAAAACAAAGAAAAAAGAATTAAAAAAAAAAGCTGTCGAAGCCGGAATTTGAACCAACACCTACAAGCTTATCATGAATAGTGAGCGGTGCACTAACTCGTTGCGCTATCGGGACTCACAGGCAACTTCAATGAAATCATGAACATAGCGTATTGTTGTAGCTCTATTATAATATTTGCCGTTTAACTTTTATTTTCTTTATATATTTACTTCTTGAAAATATCTTACCTTCATTAATAAATAATTATCATCGGGGGCTTCTAGTAAAAATGTATTCACTTCCTCTCTTGAGAAGGTTTTTGCCTTATAAGGTTTATATCCCTGGTTTTGTCTTTTCAAGAAAGCCATTAATTTTGGGTATTTAATATTCACATTTTCTTTCATTTGAATCATGGTACGTAGCATCGAATACTTGGAACACAATGTAGAGGCTTCCAATGTATTTGCAAATGTCTAAAAATACCCCAAAATAACATTTTCTGAGTAAGTACGAATATGCTTTTCTTTGGCCTATTGCTTGAAATGTAAATACTGTTTTTCGTATTTTTCTTTAGATTTTTGGGGTAATAGAGATTGTACTGTTACATTACTCTCGTTGCAAATTATTCGGTGGTGCTTAATTTATATCTTCAAATTCGCTTGAATCACTCATTTTTTGTAGATATATCATAGCGTAACACACTTTGAAACTGTTAATCTGCCAATCGACTATAACATGCTATAATATTTCTGTCCTATATTCAAAGACCGGATGAATCTATGAATTGAAGTCGAATATTATTAATGTAAAAATCGTTGAATCAGAATAACAATTCACTGATTTCTACCATTTTGCAAAATACAATGTGTTCTATAAATAAACGGCAAAATTTATACTTATATAATAGAATATGGTTTAGGACGTCAATGCCGTATAAGTTATTTTATTGATGATGTACCATGACGTCACTTTTACTTTTAAAGTACTTTCCCTCTCTAGGGAGAAAAAGTACGACTTTGCTCCCTACAATGAGGACAGGAAATGTATACTTTGGGTAGAGGTAGGCGGAAAAATCAATTTTCGGTTACTTTTTTATTGACTCCAATGATTGAAATGTTTTGTCTGACTGCTCGGCATCGCTTCATAACATTCCAAATCGATTTTCTGTAGTTTTGGCTCTCTCTTTTGTGAGTGAGCTTTAGGATGGTTCTCGACACAATACTTCTCAACAAATAATCGATATAAGAATTGGTTACATATTGTATCAGAGCGATGTGTCTCACCTCTAAAATATTTACATTTATGCATTACCGGAACAGGCATAGTTATAAATGACATAACAATCTCTAATGATTATTCTGATTATTGACCTCAAATACGTATGTCAATGAGGAAACTTGTTGATGGTGACATCTATTGATATAGCTAATGAGCTAGCGAGACTCCTTCTATCTTGAATTTGAAGCATATAATAACGAGTTGAATCTATTTTTCGATTCGACGAGACTTTCCCTACCTAACTCTATCTTTAGATTCTTCGCATAACAACTGAATATATTTATAGAAATAAGCGATTGCGATTGTGCAATATTGTGTAACAGCCTCTGGTTAATATCGACCGATACTTCTTCATCGAACTTTAGGGCATGCGATTTGATCTAGGGGTTGTGAAATGAAACTACTTCTTCATAGAAGAACATGCATGCTCTGTTGAGAAACAATTGTAGGAACCTTGAATGGGGTTGAGATGGAATCACGAATGGCTAGAGGATGTCCACAGGGAAGTATGCTGTTGCCTCTGCTATAAAGTCGGGTGGAGAAAAGGGAATAGGGTGTTTTGAAAGTGAAGGATTCTACGTAATTGGGTATGTAAATAATATCGTTTTTGTAGTATGAAGGAAGTTAGGGAGCATAGTATTTTCTCTGATGCAGCTGGCACTGAACAAAGTGGAAAAAATGGGGCGTGAAGCAGGGACTCAAAGTGAACCCCTCAAAAAGAATAATTGTACCCTTAACGAAGAGAAAGGACATTAGACACATTCGAGTCTCAGTTTTGCATGAAGAAAACATACAGACTACGGACACATTCAAGTACCTAGAGGTAATGCTAGACAAGATACTGAGTTTTGGGGAGCACCCGTAAAAACCACCAATGGAACGATGAGGGCCTTGTCTTCCTGTCGTCGTACAGTCGAAAAAACCTAACGACTCACGCAAAAAGTGGTAAACTGAGTTTATACCTCCATAGTTAGACCCATTGCCACATACGCTACAATTGTGTGGTGACCTAAAATAAAATACGAAAACACCTCAGCAAGCACTGAACAGAATTCAGAGACTGGCGTACGCGGGAATGATGAGTTCAATATCAACTACACAACGGCCGCGATGGGAAGGCCTTTGAGGCTAGAGCTCACCGTACTTCTCCGTTCAGGCGGAAGTCTCCAAATGTTTTCATCGAATAATTACACGAATATGATTACTCTCTTATTATGGTGTAATTTTACATCCTTTCTGGTGCAGAGGCATATTCCATATTCTTCAATATTCCCGTATTCACCTCTATTCGATAATCGTTTGAGTACTTCCAAGTACAAAATTCACATTTAGGAGGATCAACTATATTTTGAATTCTGCCGCTCTTGTAGAATTTTTTTCCCAGATATGCCACTAATTCAGCAGGAGTTCAGTCACTGTATGAATCGAAATGATATTCAAGTTTCCCTCCCTTGTACGAAGCCGTCCAATTATGACCTTTCTGATTCTCTGTGGATTGTGACGGTGAACCGAGCGTTATATTCTATAATAATAAACTTGGAATTGAGATTACTCCAGATTCAATATTTTCACATGAGTGAATAGGCTCGAAAGTCTATCATACTGCTAGTAACAGTCGGCTGGGTATTATTTCAGGTAGCGTTAATACCTCATCGACGTGTTATATGAATTAAGATTTGTTTGTTGGAACCTGCTCGGGTATAGAAGATCTCAGTTGATCCGTGTACCCTTGAGGTTCTTTCAAGCTGCCACCACTAGGTGTATATTTCAGCCCACCTAGTAGCTGTTTTTGACTACGATGCCTTGATCTCTTTCAAGGGACGGGCTCGTACCATTACTTATACTTACATCTTTATATCTATTCGAGCGTGAATTCTGAAGGTCGTATTCGCTGAGAGGTGATTAGGAATTACCAGTTAATTTTGTAAATCAAATTAAACAATACATATATATTGAATAAAAGTTAGCAAAATGAAGTATATCAAAATCCAACAAAACGATCATAAGATTAAATCAAAATTCAGCAATGGGAATGATACATGAATTCGTAAGATGTCAAGTTCAGGTTGACCCTGAGCAGGAACCTGGGGAATTATCAATGTCGCTAGTTCTACCCCCTTTGCTAGCGAGCAAGTTCTTGTCCATGTTCTCTAAGAGAGTTGAAAATAAATGAAAGACTAATTAGCACAACTTCGAACAGTGATCGATTTCGCGCTCGATCACGCCAATAATTGATGAATAATGTTCAAAATTAGAGAATTCCTCCCTTTCTGGTAAGCTGGGGTAAACCTTACGACATGATACTCTATCATCTCCCCTGAGTAATCTCCGATGAACGGAATAACAATTGATCACTACTTAGCCTGAATGACATGAAAAATATATATTAACAATTCAAACATTGGCGGGCAGAGCATGATCTGAAGATTGAATAACCACATTATATTATATTGCCGATTCAGAGGTTGGAGTCAATATAACAGTTGTTCTTTGGCAATCAAAATGCACTTACCCTGTTGGTCTAATATCCAATTCCCTCTCGAATCCCTTGTAGTGATAAGGCACAAAGGATTTAGATACAAGATTTCTTCATCGGTTTGAATTTGGTATGATTTGGAATTGGCACAAGAAAAAAATTGATTTTTAAATGGAGGAATATCATTATACGCGAAACGCGGAAAACGCGAACGAGTCCAGCGCTGCTTCAGCCCCCAGGGATGCATAACCCTTGTTGCAATGAACACAAACTGATGAATTAATTTAATTTTTTTCCGCCTCTGATTTATTGTTTTAAAGCCCTTCAGATCATATCCGCCTACCCAGAGATCATATCTCTACCGGAGCGCGCTTCAGCAGCTCGGCTCATGTAACATTATTATTGGCATTGTACAGCAATTACCGCTTTTCCCTCAAAACAACCAGAAAAAATAATGAACCTCGTATTACTACCTATAATATAACCTCGCAATACGTACAATAGATACCATTAACAAACTTAGTCATCACTTGAGCGCTATGTTTAAGTCCGAAACAGTTCCGCTACCTACGCCACTGATCGAACGGAGAGCAAATCACTAACCCGCACTTACACTAGGTGTTCGAACTCGGGATATCCCTAGATACGGGGTTCGTTGCTTCCAACCAAACGGCCAGATGTGTATGAAATGTCGGCAGTAGTCAAGCGTAACTTGCATTCTTGGTCATTTTGCATATGGGGGGAGGCATGAGGTTCTCCATCGGTATACGCGGCGGCTTCAACCACGTGGGCTGCGAGTAGTTGACTGGAGCTGGTCCAGGGGTGTTCCATTGCCATTGCAGGCGGCCAAATAAACCATAACACATATCAACATTCCATTCAACACACGGGTCCAGTCCTCCGTGGTAACTGGCCTGCATTCCATTCCTCTTGGAATCCTCTTTACCTGGTCTTCTCCTCTTCCATACCATAGCATAAGTATCCAAGGTTGGTACTCCTCCTAAGGAAATCTTAAACCTTGCATCGCCGAAATTATAATGCCCTCACTAAGTTCTGACTATTACCGATGTCCACACTCAACCATCTTTGGTGAAACTAGTACCCGCAATTTACCTGGATCTAGACTCGTTCGTGGTGATCCTTCGTTATCTGTGACGATCGATTCCAAAAAAAAACATTACTGCTGACCGGGTGTTCCGTAACATGCTGATAAGCCCCGGCGTTAACTCCCATGAACCCATAATATCACACAACCAAAAATAAAATTGTTCCAGTTAGTAACCCTAGGCGATGACATGTCTATTGTACGTAGAAGGAAAGCTATTACTCCCGAGCAAAAGAAGCTGAGTTATCAAATAACAAAAAACAAAACAAAAACAAAAACAGATCAACTGTTCCCTTCATTATGGGAGAATTACATGAAAACAAATTAAATTAGACTTCCTTCATCATACATAGGAGCGAGGTTACTCTAAAGTTACTTACTATCTAACATGTTACACCAACACATATTTCGCAAATAAAAAAAAATAACAATAAATCCATGCAGGTATTACAAGCTGCCACACTAGAAATACGTATGCAACATTACACAAAAAAAACATTATGTATAATCCGGGTGCGGTTCTCTGCATGGATGAATTTCCTTGAAAAATTCTGAAATGTCGTACTCCGACCTAACGACAACACACAAAAAAAAACTACCAGAAAATAGATTGCCGTACACGGCTCTCACTTAAAACCTGTTTATTCGGATCACCTCCAGACTCACAATTAGCCTACCTGGCTTTCCTGTCCATCCTGGACCCAAAAACTCACTTCCAAACTCCGGACTTATTTTTCGTCCTTCTCCAATGGCACAACTGGCCCAACAGTCCAACCTGGACTTTCTCCATAAACAAAAAAAACTTTTCTGGCTTCCCTAGCCTAATCATTTCCAGTTTTTCTCTCTCATGCCAGACTCCTTACTAGCCATCTGGTCTTTCTGTCCCTACTGGACATTCTTGTGCTGACAGCCCTTTTGGGTATGACCTTTACTGACCTAGGGTATTGTGGACCTTTCTCAACAGCACCGGACGCATATTACGATTTTAGCCCAATACCTCCCTGAAGATTTATGCTCTACAACCAGTTTTGAGCTGCTGGGTAGAGATCTCCCACAACGGCCGGCTATCGCCAGGATTCGCGTAGTTCGAAGTATGGGACATCTCGATATCGATACGTTTAGGCAATTCGGAGCCTATCATTGCTTGTTGATTACCAGAAGAAATCTACATATTGATCCGCGTCCTACCCAATGTCCTTAGCACTCGATGTTCCTCCTGGCATCTCGATGAAGTGCGCTAATAACTCAAAAAAAACTCACCAAAATTCGCACACCATCCACACCTGGAATGAGGAATCATTGCACTGGACCACTCCGGAACAGGAAGATGCATTTCCCTAAGTTCTCTTTCCATCTCTATCAGAAACTGAGACAGCCCAATACAACGACCTCATTCCCACTACAGGGTACAACTACCCTTCCAACCTGGATAATAGGGATATCCGGTCACTATTTTAACTAGAGACAGCATACACTCATTGACCCAGTCGCTCCTTTCTGAAGGAATCTTACCCCTCAGCCATGGAGTCGGCTACCGTCCAATTCTACTATCAGTTGCCTGGGAATGGTACGGGGGGTACACTTTCTCCATTCGGTTACTTAATATAATCCGTAATATGTGACTATTAATTTCCTCAATTCTCTATAGGCTTAATTATTTACTAATTAGTAAGCCGTTAACTAATTAGCCGACGTCAACAAAAGTATACTTATGTAGGTTGTACATTTAAAATTTAGGGACTGATTACCCACTGTATAGGGGCGCAAAGGTTCACTAATATCTCTATATCATTCGAGATCCCATGATTCCATCTCAATTTATCTTTAGTAGGTGAACAAAATCCAAAAAAAAACTTTTTTGTTCGAATACCCCGAACCTTTACCTTACCTACTGTAACTAACATCACCAATATGGAATCATGAACGTCTATTTTCTGCTTTATTTGAGATTCTGATAAAATAAAACTTTGCGGCACGCACCCTCTGAATCTCATTAGCCTGTTTGATCATTGACCTCATACAATCTCCTGGCGCGCTAGACCGCCAGACCTGAATCTACTTGAATCCTGTATTTCAATTTGAAGGGACCCCACGTAACTTCATCAATTATCTAAGCAGGGGAGAGCTTCGTGCGTTAAAACGGCTCTAACCTCTTCTTCGCGCTGCTGCGGCAGATTCTAGCGAATAAATGTGAATGCGAATGAAATAAATGTAAGACTAATTAGCACAACTCCGAACAGTGATCGATTTCGCGCTCGATCACGCCGATAATTGATAAATAATGTTCAAAATTAAAGAATTCCTCCCTTTCTGGTAAGCTGTGGTAAACCTAACGACATGATATTAAATCATCTCCCCTGAGTAATCTCCGATAAGCGGGATTATAATTGATCACCACTTAGCCTGAATGGCAGGGAAAATATATATTAACAAATCAAACATTGGCAGGCGGAGCATGATCTGAAGATTAAATAACCACATTATATTATATTGCCGATTCAGAGGTTGAAATCAATATAACAGTTGATATTTGGCAATCAAAATGCACTTGCCCTGTTGGTTCAATATCCCAATTCCCTCTCGAACCCCTTGTAGTGATAAGGCACAAAGGATTTAAACACTCGATTTCCACGTCGGTTCAAATTTGATATGATATGGAATTGGCACAAGAAAAAAAAATTGTTTTTAAATAAAGGAATAACATTATACGCGAAACGCGGAAGACGCGAACAAGTTCAACGCTTCTTCAGCCCCCAGAGATGCATAACGCTTGTTGCAATGAACACAAATTGATGAATTGATTCAATCTCTATAAACTTCTCGAATTCAGTTTTTCTGAATCTTGACCACATGATATTAATTGATTAGATTGGTACATGACTTGACCTAATGCAACAGTGGAGCATCCCTGCGGACTTATCGAACAAGTGGGTAGTTAAGAACTATCAGTAGGAGGTTGACAACTGTCTTTTTTCCTCAAAGTAATTAGTTTTCATGAAATCATTGAAGCGGTGGGGCCACTTCACGGGCAAAGCTTAGAAAATATGTTCAATATAGAATTTCGGGAACAAAGACTGCCCATGAGGTATAAATCCACCTATCGCAATTCAACTATGCGAGAAAATCGTAAGTGACGGGTCTACTCAAGTCCACGTGGACTTTTCCTGATTCAGGGAAAAAAGTACCGTTGACCGCATACTTTGCTACGTTTGCTAAGCATGGAGTCATTGCCGCAGGAAAGGGGGCTTCATATTACAGACGCCTATAGACATATCTAACATACCGTATGTTTATTTCTAGATATTATGATTCATGAAACTTTCAATTTGAATTAAATCAAAATTATTCAAGTGCCTCAAAAACAAAAAGTAATAATCCGTCGGATTATTACAGGATCAATCATACCACATTCAATTTCGTTCAGACTTGTTGATAATTTTTCTTTGATGAAAACACTATAAGGATTAGGAATACTCTATTCATTGATTATACTTTAAATTTCAAAATTAGTTGGAGGATTCACTTCTGTTTGAGGCCTTTACCACCTAAAGCTTGATGAAAGCTTGATGATGTCTTTTCATTTCAGCAAGTTTTCTATCTCAACTCTCCCCTCATTGAAAACAGTGTTTGCAACTGCAGAAGTACCATCTATCAACGCTTTCGAATCGCCGAGGCCTACAAATAACAATGATCGACGGGCAACTTCTCCAATATTTTTTATATTGTTAAATCAAAAGTTGAGCGTAGTCCTTTGCTCCTTTCCAAGAAGTTTTCCAGTCAATCGATATCATCAGGACAAAGCAATTCCGTGTGAACCATTTCTGAGATTTCCATATGCTAGTTGGAGAACAACAGTTCTTATCCTCAGATCTCAAATCGTTTGCCTTTTCGTAGTTGTTGATTTCGAGATTGGGTTATCGCGAATTCCTTGCTTTTTTCAATTTTTTGTAAGCATGGTTTCAATTTACCATTGTTCTTATGTTTGGTTTTATTATATGTTGGTTCATTCCAAAGTCACGACCTGATTAGTTTCCAATTTGTAAATAACATAAGCTATTTGCTTCGAACGTTGTAACCTCCTTCCGCTTGAATGGTTATATACAAGTGGGGGAGGTTGTCACTTACTGTCCTCTTATGACAGTGACTGACCTGCTCGGGCTTTTTGAGGGTCCAGGTTCCCTTTTTATATAGGTTTTAAAATTGATATTTCTCTTTCGTGTGGATTGCCAAATGAAACAGAGGTTTCCTTGTTCGACTAAGTTTATTAATTATCCCTATTTACATTTGATATATTTACACTAGCTATGTTCAATATATTTAAAAAATAATGCAATTCTCAGAACATGCCGTTTCATGCGTTCGTTTTCCGTGCATAAAATAACTCGTTAATCAGATGTTTTCTTGTCGTTGATTAACACTGTGAATGTCCCACATCTGCGTGAGTTGATAGACAAGTTTTTGTCCCTAGGTCTAGAAATGAAACGCGACAATCTAAATATTTAGTACACTTTTAACTTCGACGGAGCGTGGATCGTATGTTCATTCTGGCCTGTATTTCAGACGTAATTTCTTACGGAGCGAGACATTCCGGACCAGGTTGATTTGTCAGTGATCTTCGGCTATGACTGAATGAGTAATCTTTCTCGTCGGTCTAGGGAAGTATCACAACGTAGCCTCTGAAATCATTCCGCAGGAGCTGAATCGAAAACGTCCAAGCTCTTCAGGCTGTTCCGGCTGTGAATTCATTCACAATTCTACAAATCGGTCTCGGGAGATATCTCAACTTAGCGCCTAGAAAACAATTCGCAGGAGCTGAATCGCAAACGTCCAAGCTACCAGGATTGATCTCTGGCTATTCCTACTGTGAATTTATTCACAATTCTACAAATCGGTCTCAGGAAATATCCTAACTTAGCCTCTAGAGAACAATTTGCAGGAGCAGAATCGTGAACGTCCAAGCTACCAGGATTGATTTTTCAGGCTGTTCCTGCTGTGAATTTATCCACAATTCTACAAATCAGTTTCGGGGAATATTCTAACTCAGCCTCTAGAAAACAATTCGCAGGAGCTGAATCGTAATCGTCCAAGCTACCAGGATTAATTTTTCAGGCTGTTCCTGCTGTGAATTTATTCACAATTCTATAAATCGGTTGCGGGAATTATCCTGACTAAGCCTCTAGGAAACAATTCGCAGGAGCTGAATCGCAAACGTCCAAGCTACCAGGATTGATATGTAGACTATTGAATTTATTAACAAAGTTCGAATTTGGAATCGGACTTATATACTAGAATGTTAATTCAATAACTAGAATGGATTTCATACGGTAATTAATACTCACTTTCTATCTCTCGGATTTGCACAACGGCAACGGCTTCGGGTTGTTTCGGAAAATAAATCACTGCAGCCCAATCTCGATGCTTGTCTGACAAGTAAGTCCTCTTATCTATGAAATGGGCTGGCTTTTATACGGATCGCGGCGTGTGACGTGAACAGGTGACCGGCTTGCGAATTCTGTTCACCAGTTTTTATACATAGATGTGCACGAAGTTTGATCTCTTAACTTTGCCTATGTAATTCGACTCTACTGAAATATTCAAATTGATTTGTAAGTAATGGAGAATGCTTCATTACAACGTAAATATATGAACCACATAATTTGAGCAATTGAAATGATAGTTTTCATGTTTTGGACTCCTGGACTATTTTTTTGCAATGATACGTACAATATTTCTGAAGGTTCCTCAATTTTCTCAGATGTATCATATTTGAAAACATATGACAATTCCTCTCCACTGTAGATATATTGGTTTAACTCATGATGTACCATGCTGAATAATATTGCAATGCAATACTGCAACGCTGTAGATTTTTTTTTCTCACGGGACAATCTTCAATAATTTAACTATCACCAAATGTAATAATATGATCGCCCGAAGACAAGTCTTCCAAAAATTCCTCCTGAAAATTGAACCACAAATATTTGCATAATTTTTTATCCATAATAAAGTTTGTCCTGACATTCATAATTCTACCATCTATCATTATATTTGAATTAAATACATACTCGAATTTCAAGTTTCCTTCCCATACATTCACGAACGTATATTTTGAACCAGTTATTTTATTTTTTTGCAAAGTGCCATACTTCATACACATCAACAATTTTGTAACCTTTTCCAATCGCCTTGTTGACATCATCGGTGGTTCAAGTTCCTACAAAAGCTTTCCACTTTTCGGTGTGATTGCATTTGCTCGATCAAGTCATATAATATTTTTTACATAAGATGGTTGTTATTCTTTTATCTTTGAATGGTAATTATTTGGAGGTAATACATCAAAATTCATAAGCTCATACCTTGATGAATCGAATGAAAATAGTTTTCCAACAACTTCCTATGGAAGTTATGATATTAAACAGTTGGTTAAAGGCAACATACATCAATTTATCTCATCTTTTCATTGTCAAGTCGTTATTCCACAGGATAATGCATTTCTAGGGTTGAGAAGATACCATAAGATTTTTTACTCATAGCTCTGTATTCTAATGATCTATTAATTCAAAATGACAAATTTCGATAAGCTTATACCAAGCATTTCTAATTTGTTCACTTCTCATTGTTCGTCATACAAGTTGTCCATTGTTTGACGATTCATGTTGTTGATCGTGGAGGGAGAAAAACGTACTTCTGCAACAATGCCAAAATCAGCCATGATACTGATATAAGCTTGTTTCAATTTAGTGATAATGATAAACCATCGGCTTTAGATCCCCAATTTGAAACTTCAACTCTGCTACTACTATTGTTTTTTTTTTCTACATTTCATCTTTGTAATTTTCGATGATAGCCAATTAATTCTCTTATAAGTATTTTGAATGATATATTGACATACAGACACCTGAGATCGTCAAATATTGGAATGGATCAAGGATTATCAAGTTCTACGCATCCTTGTCTTAATCAATATCTGATTCAACTCAAGAATTTCCTCTCTGAAATCAAATATCTAATTCTCATTTTTTCTTCAGCATGACAGTTCAAGAAGCAGCACTGACATAGTCTCGGTTTCGAGGTATATTGAAATGAGGAAAATATCCTTCTTTCAAAGTTCTTTCAATCCAAATGTTATTTGGGAAGAAAACGACTCAGAAGCATTACTTTTGAATCTGTATAGATTGTATAAGGTTTAATGGTATCTCGTCAAGTAGATGTAATGGACTACTTCTGGGGCGGAAGTGCATCCGGTCTGAGTATAGGGAATTGCGTGAGTATGAGAGAGAGGTGTATATGTTTGATGTGATTCTGTGTTCTGAGGGTAATGGACCATAGAGTAGATGAACTGGGCTACCACGGGCGCAGGATATCCGGTCTCCACTTCCGGTCTAGCTGTCGATGTGCATCCGGTGTATGAGCTCGTCCTTATCAGTTTTGAAAGGATGTAGGTGATAAGGATTTTATTTGTAAAGAGTATACAGGGTGTGTATAAAAAGTGTGTCACATGAAAGAGTATACAGGGTGTGTATAAAAAGTGTGTCGCATGTACAGGATCACGTGACTATCACATGACAGTTGTCATGGCGGACCTAAGGTACAGGCTGCTTTGTGAAGATGTCGCCACTAAGTGACAGCTGTCATGGCGGACCTAAGGTACAGATTGCTTCGTAGAGATGTCACCACCGAGTGACAGCTGTCATGGCGGCCCTAAGGTACAGGCTGCTTCGTGTAGGTGTCACCACCACGTGACAGCTGTCATGGCAGACCTGAGGTACAGAATGCTTCGTGCAGATGTCGCAACCTCAAGATAGCTGTCATGGCGGACCCAAGGTACAGACTGCTTCGTGGAGGGGGCTCCGCCACCTCTAGGAAGCAATCTGTACCTTTGGTCCAAAGGTACAGGCTGCTTCATGGAGATGTCCCGTCCACGTGACAGCTGTCATCAAAGGTACAAACTGCTTCGTGGAGATGGCGCCACCAAGTGACAGCTGTCATGGCGGATCTAAGGTACAGATTGCTTTGTGAAGATGTCACCACCACGTGACAGCTGTCATGGCGACCCCGAAGTACAGGCTGCTTCATGGAGATGTCGCCACTACATGACAGCTGTCATGGCGGACCAAAGGTACAGGTTGCTTCGTGTAGGTGTCACCACCACGTGACAGCTGTCATGGTGAGCTAAAGGTACAGGCTGCTTCGTGTAGGTGTCACGTGACAGATGTCATGGCGGACCGAAGGTACATGCTGCTTCGTGTAGGTGTCACCACCACGTGACAGCTGTCACCAAAGGTACAGGCTGTTTCGTGTAGGTGGCGCCAACAGTTCGGCTCGTCCGACTCGTGCGAATTCAAGATGACAGTCTGCTATCACAGGGCAGACGTGTGACGTCACAGCATAAAGGTACAGACTGCTTCGTGGAGGTGTCGCCACCAGTTCGACTCGTCCGACTCATGCGACTCGTACGGTTTTGAAACCACATGATCTGTCACGCGGTGAGATATGGTGTCTGTCACTTCGACGGAGTGTCTGTCACAAGGTGTCATGGTGACTATCACGTACCATAGAGCTGAAGGTTATAGAGCTAACCCAACTCAAAACCATAGAGCATCATGGTGGTAGAAAGAGTTGTCATGGTGTCTGTCACGTGAGGTCTTCATCGAGGTGTCATGTCGCGTCTTGGAGGGTGTGACGTGGTGGATCCATGAAGCATCTGTCACGCGAACTGTCATGACGGATCTATGAATGTCAACCATAGCTTTATAGGTATCAAATGAAAAGTCTTGATATGCAGAATGTTAATTTTATTGAATTGAAGATCCTGCGATCATAGTTTACCAACGATGATGACGTCACGGGAGGCATTCATTGTTTCAATCCGGTGACCATAGTTTACGAACGATGATGACGTCACTGCTTCGAACCGATGACAGTAACTGATTCAACCCGGCGACCATAGTTCACGAACGATGATGACGTCATCATCGTTCACGAACTATGATGGTCAGATGAGGAATGAAATGCGAGTAATAATAATGATATCTACTCATTATTCATCACATTGATATTGAGAACTCTATGTGTAAATGTGAATAGTTGGAGGTTATGATAAAGATATCCAGTAAGTTTGTAAATGTGTCATTATGCATATATCTTTCGAAGAATACACACGTATACTTTGAAAATTTGTGGAGAAAGTTCATGAACTAAGAAGAGACTTGAATTTTTACGAAGATAAAATAAAAGTTATAAGACTGTTGAATACATTTACAAGTGTAAAAAGTGAAGATAAAGATGGGAGTGGGGATGTTAAAAACAAATTACGTGATTCTAACCACAATTATGAATGGTATTCTATATGCGAACGTTCCCCAACACGTTGAGCGCATTTATATTTGTCTGAAGGATGTTGCAGCCGATGGTGGTGGGAGGTGTAACCGTACCGAATGGATTCCGACGAATTTTAGAAAAATCAACGATAATCAATTAGAGGTATTCGCATTCAACATTCCTCAAGACAATCGTACCACCATACATTATAAACTTAAACTTTTATTCTTTGATCGGAGTGAGGGAGATATGGCTGAATGGCAATTGCTCCAACAATCATCATGTTTACCACATGTCATACAGAAGACAATATCAACACCATCCACACGTACATCATCCTCACTAGACGAAGAAATTTCTAAAATTTTCGCAATTTTGTATGCAATTTTATCTTCTTTATCAGTACTAATGTTGAAAATGTTTGTTAAATATGTAAAGAAGGCTATTTACCATGTAAATAGATGATTGTATGAAGATATAAGTGTTTTAATGAAACGAAAGGAATGATAACAATAATTCCGATATATGGTGATAACTTCACTGCTTCAAACCGGTGATGGTGAGTAATTCAATTCAGAGACCATAGTTTACGAACGATGATGAACACTTGAATGATGAAACATACATATGAACATTAACGCAAGCGCATTTCATAGTTACCTCGGTTTTATTTATATATATTTTTTTTGAAATAATAGAAGAACTTAATATGTTTACATCAATATATTGACATTATCATTTGCTAGTTCATAAGCTTTATTTTTGTGATTGATAACACATTCTATCAATGACTCGATGTTGATATCACTAATCAATTGTTCACCCCCCTCTCCTTCTGCGGCATGAATAATATTTCCTCTTGCATACCATTTCAAATCGCGGCGGAAATTCTGTTTCACTTCGTTACCAATATCGATAGCATGAGACATGTTAGACCATTCACGTATTAATCGCATTCCTCGATTTTGTAATTTTCTGTCGGCATCACGCCAACCATCCTCCTGTCGACGCATTAGGTACCATTCTGGTCTCATATCATTCGATGTTCGATATAATCCTAAATAACATATATTATATAAATTTTATTATAAAAAACAAAGTAATTACCTAAGTTTCGTCTATTTCCGAAATTTATAGGAGGTGGAACAATATTTGGTGCAATGTTATTCCGTAAGGTTATAACATTCATTTGAATTTCTTGAGATCGTTCTTTCGCAAGACATTCACGTTCCTTAGCTCTTTGACGTTCTTGTTGTTCATAGAATTTCTCGTACTCACAATATTTCATCATAATAAATTTCATTAACGAAAACAGTTCACGTAACTCGATGACTTTAGGAGTTCGCATTTGCATCAATGATGATTCGAAATCAATAGCATCTAGAACATAATATTTCTTTCGTGCATCAGTCTTATCACAAATTTCTAAATGGTGTATTTGCGGGTTTTTCCTCAACAATCTTGTTATAACACCCTTCTTAGCATGATATTTTTTGCCGCGATAACCTAACCAATCCAATAGATCTTCATTCATCAGAACGCGTTGGTTTAGTTGAATATTCAAAAATAAATAGTTTCTTTTATCGTTTCTTATATCGATCTCAAATTTTAGACACACTTCATTAATTGTTAACTTAATAAAATTGTTGGTGGACCTTGTAGCCACATTTGAATCACGAACGCACGCTGCTAAGTTCATTTTTATAACTGAACATTTTCTGAAATGATTCTCTCTTACATACGTGAGAACGTGAACGTGAATATGAGGGTGGGGGGTAACTTTCCGTTCCGATCTCATTGCAAACGTTGATAACTGTCTGATAACGTCACTAGTTGTTTCAATTTGTTTCATTTCCAGCAACCGACTACCATAGTTTACAAACTATGATCGTCGGATGTTTACATCACCACCTACCGTTTGAGAAATAAAACATCAAATTTAATAATAATAATAACATTTATTGAGAAAAATACATTTTGATAGTACATCATTTAGAACTAAAATTATAACATTATGATTCATCACCTGGTTCTTCACACCAAATTCCGAACTGATCCTGTAATCGGAGAATACTCCATTATACGATCGTTAATGATGATGCAATAAGCCCTGGTGTTTTTGGGGAAATTCAGGAAACTTTCCATCTCTAGTTTGACGTCAACTGTTGATGACTTTATAGCATCGTTTGGTTTTGAACAGTCAATCACAAAAATTGCTCTATTCTTGAATGCTATATGATCTAACATGGGCTCACTTATTATTTTATTTGAAAATGATTTCTGGAAATCATAGTACATCTGGTATTCTTCCACGTATTGCTGGTCGGTGAAATTCAATTTCATTGCTTCATATGGATAACACTCTGAATTCAAGTATAATTTTACATTTAGCAAGTTTATATTATCGAAATATGCAATGTTCTTAACAGGATTATTTTTTCGATCAGTTTGGAAAGCTAGAATCACTTATCTAGGACGTTCCAAATTCATTGAAGTTTTAACAGCCCAAATATCGCGAGTGCTCTCCTTCATCAACGGATTTTCATGCAGATCCCAACTACGGAATGGAATCAAAATAGGCTTCTCAGCACTCAAATTCCCCAACATTTGAAATTTAACTTGATTACTTGGAAACACATGTCGCACTTTTAATGCTATCGTCTCCACATTTATTTAAGCCGTTTTCGTGCCTGTGCTATTAGTATAGCAATCGTTATCGGTTCGAGACCTTATCAAGCGCAGCTTATGTTTACCACTCAAAACTTTGTTAAGGTCAATGAATAGGCCTAGTAGAAAATTCAACGGTATCCATAAATTGATTTTATTATTGTAGACTGAACTCAATGCATCCTTAAATGACCATCCAGAAATAGCTAGAGGTATAGATTCATGTTTGGCATATGTTAGATAAGCTCTGATGGTGCTGACAATACCAGGATCACGTACTTTGTCTATATCTTTTCCATTCAATTCATAACTGATATATTCGAAGAGAAACGCTCCGAAATTATTCGTTATTTTACATCCACCATCACCACTTGCTTCTGTCTGGAATTCTGCCTCGATGAATAAAGCAGACGAGGCCAAATCTACCAACACATCTTGTTGATTGATTAATATCTCAATTTCATCGCTGTTGCCAAAAGATGTTGTGTGGGGATAGTAGTTATGAGTTTCTTCTCGGATGATGTCTTCATTGAAGTTTGGCTCGTTGAATGTTTGAAGTTTTCCCGACATTGTAACCAAGAGACTTCAAAAAATTGATATTTTCTTCCAATGTTAGTGATGCAGAAGCAACCTTCTCCCTTGAACTCGTTGTAGATAATGACTGATGACCACTATGGGTATGTATTTTATTGCTGAAATCCAAACCCATGTTCTCAAGTGATGGCTACTGCAACAACAACCTTCTCAGATGAATTCTTTTCATATAATGAGTGGTGGTGAGTATTGGATTATTATTTATTGTTGGAAGCCATAATTCCTAGCGGTCTTTTTCAACTCCAACCGTATAATAATTTCTTCTCCACGAAAATTTACCCGTTTCCAATTCTGATCTAAAATATTCAGTGTGATGTTATCGAAGGACGTCTTGCTGATGACCGGTAGATGAATAAGATTATTCGGCTCTATATCAATGGAAAACCCAGGTGGTACAAGAGGTGAGAACTTATATATCGTATGAGCTATCTTATTGTTATAATATGCTCCTGCGGTTAAGTTACACTCCACTCTAATAGTTTGAACTTTGCTTATGTTTATAGGTCGATCAGATACGTGTAGTTCACGAGATGTCAATTTCTTTTTGCTGAATCCCAACAGTTCGCTCATACTATCTTTAGGAATAAAATTCACTTCAAAATCACTCTTCAGCTCTGTGTGTAGAGTGTTGTTGTTAGATTTTATTGATAATTTCCGGTCACGTTCTTCTTGCTTCACTCCTATCCCACAAACTGCACTTAGTATGAAATCTTCGATGTCTGTCAACTCGTAGGACCCCGTAGGTATAGTTACTACTTCTTCCTCACCCTTCACATTTTTATAATAAAATTTATTGAAACCTTCTTCAATGTTCGGGATGCTATTGTACGTATGCAAGCCAACAAGTGCGACAGAATAGTATGAATGAGGATCTAGTTCTATGGGTAGGTGAAAATCTACAGATAAGCGAGAGCTCTTACCCGTGATAGTGAACGTCTGAGACATGATTGATCAAAACTTCACCGGGAATTTTCAGAGCTTTTGCTAGTTTTCGTAGATCGAGATCGGTCAGAGGTCTTCTGGGTAGGTTTACTGGCAGTTTTTTGGATGTTTATTCAAATATAGACCAAGACCTTTGCGATACTTTTTCAAATATAGACCAGATCCTTGTTTCCCCAAAGCTATAGCTTCCATTGTTTTATTATGTCTTTCCGTTTCCTCCAAGGTTTTCCGAGCTGCTTTGCTGTCGTTGACGGCCTTAGCGATGCCTGCACCACCTCCCGCCAATGCTCCAGCAGCTTATAAGCCGGCAAACAGAGGTATTAAAAATGGTAGAAATCCTCCAGTCTTTGGAATAGGAATTACTTTTGGTAACCGAACATTTTTCCGACCACCTGCTTTTTTGAATTGTTTTCGTGCATTTTTCAACGCTGTTTGGGATGTTTTCTTCAGATTGGATAAGTCAAACTTATTCTTCATAACTTTTCTCACCCCATCGACAATTGCACTTCCGAACCCAACCTTCTTTCTCATACCCATCCCCAATTTCCTCTTTGCCTTCATAATTTTATTCACACCGAAAGAGGCAATTCTCTCTCCAAATTTTGTGCCTTTAGATTTGACACGTTGCCAAGCTGCGTTCTCTAATATTTTATCCGTCTCGTGACGTCTTTACGAACTAGCGTTCCGCAGATATGAGATATCGTGTTCGCGGCAAGCTTTATCGAGTGGATTGATACCTGAATCTCCTCTTCTCAACCGTTCTTCTAATTTTGTACCGGGACCACAGAATTGAATTTCTCCTTGGAACAGAACCTACATCAAGTTTTGCTTGCTTCATTATGCTCGAGCTGTTCACACAAAGTGCATACAGTCTTCTGACTTGTACATTTATGTTTATTTATTTGATCCTGAGATTCATCTAGTTTCCACAATAATATAATCGTAGCATACAACTCACAATATCGAAATAGTTTCGGTTTTTATGAAGGTATACTTTATCTTTTCCCTTTTTTTCTGAATATAAATACTGTTTAGATTTTCGGCACATATAACTTTAAGCTGAATGCTCAAAAATTTTTCCGCTTCCTCTTCCAATGCAAATCCTTTTCCGTAATAATCGTCTATATCTTCACAAAATCGTACTGCCGAATCGTTTATACTTCTGTACGTATACGTATCTGTCTTATTTCGTTCTGCCCAATATTTTATTTGTTTGATATGTTACTACAAATATGATTTTTGTTAACTTGTTTTCTAGTTTCATAAAATCTAATTCTTCCATGAAATTTTCTTATAAGCTGGAAGAACAATTCAACTCTTTTATGGAAGAAGGTTTTTCTAGTTGAACAACACCGAGAAGTAGTTTAGCAGTTTTGGTATTATTATAACTGAAAATAGCATCATCAAATGTACATATTCCAACTGAGTTTAATGGTGACCACTCCTTGTTCGAGTTCGGATATTTCCGTTGGTATTTACATTTCCACTATATTTATTTCTGTGCACATCTAATGGTGAGCTGCTTCTCACAGGGTAGTTTCTTTTTCAACATTCTCCTCAATATTCACTTCATGATGAGGAAGATCGAAATGTACAGGCTGGACAAAGTTTGATGTTTGTATAGGGTAACTCGGTAATTATAACAGATACAAGAAAATGAAAGTCACATTCTCGATCCCTTTTCTTGAGACCAATTGACTGGCCGAAACAAAAATTTGCTATGGTCTTTTATTTTCGAGTTATAAATGAAAGTTCGATTCTTCCACTTTTAGACAAATGTGAATATCGTAGTTGCTTGCAAAGTTCGGAAAAAATAGCTATCACATTCTTGAAGCACTTTTTTTCTGTATAATCCAGTGGCATATATAAAGTTTGAAAAAAATATGCAATTCCAGTTATGGCCTAAAGCCATAAGTTATTAACTCTGTGAACTCAAATTCAAATCTTCATGTTTATAATGCGGTTCAGAGTGTTATGAAGAGATGTAACTCATGCTTCGGCATAACGGACATCAGTTTGAACATCCATTTCAATTTGTACTTCTATTTTGTATTTGTAATGTATCATAAAATTAGATATACATATCTGACTTTTCGGTCTTGTGTTGTTGGAGAATCCACAGTTAATGAGATTTTCTTTCAACCCATTAAAATAGCTTTATTAGGTTGTCCTCTTTCTGCATATCGATTTAAATATATTTCAGATACAATATTACAATTGTGACACGACGCCCAAGTCGTATCGATCAATTAGTTTGTTTAGTGTCCTAATAGACAGATTCATGAGAGAATATGTCTTATAAACAAACCTCTCCAATAAAAGTCAATGCACGTATCAGTCAGGTAAATCAACAGACTTAGCACTAGATGATCTTAATGAGCTACTTACCCTTGTAATAATCCTGGGGATTATTATTTTTTCACGATTGAATCAAAGTAGCGTAAGCAGGGGAAAACTCCTGAAAATTAATTTACTCTAAGTAAACCAGGTATACTTGACACATGAGAATACATCTCGAATCATTCAGTAGCGTGTAGTTCCGTCCTTACGGGCATTTCAAAACCTAAAATTCTAAATCCCTGACAGGAACAGACTATACATAGACATTCTGGATTCAACAATTAGAAGTTTTATTCTGATTTAAATAATGAAATTCCTTGCCGGCGACATGAAGTCGCCACCCGATACCTTTTACAAGTTGTACGTGATTTTTAAGAATTAGAGCCTTCGAGGTGCTATTCCGCAGACCTTGCACTTTCTACGAAGACGGAGTTAATCACTTAGTCAGCAGGGTTTGGAGAAATCATTTTTTGTGGTCACTCACTGCCCCTCGATGTGGGAAAACAGGCAACTCTAAATACAGATTTGTGTATTAGTGCAAAGTGCAACGGGATACAACCAACTTCATAGGTCCGTTTGAATTTTATGTTAGCGTGTTGGGAATCCAATTTCGGGGGGAGCCGAAGTATAAAAATGAAAAGGAAAAAGGGTAGTTCCTCTGTCGTGCCTTGTTGCGTAAGCCTAGTTCCTTGTACATATAGCTGAGTCTCTCTCAAAACCAGATCCATTAATTCCTAATTGATATTTTTAACTTAGTCATTTGATTGTTTTTTTTGGTGTATTGCAAATTACAAGATTTCTATTTTTTTCAACTATATTTTCCTTTTGTTTATTACTCAAAGTCAATTAATTCATTCGAATCAATTTTTATCATTCTTAAAGTACTTTCATTCACCTTAGATAATTCCAAGTATCAGTTTCAAGAGAACATACTTTTTACTTTAATATCATTTTCTATTTAGTGAAAATTGTTTGGTAATTAGAATCTAAAATAACCTGTAAAAGAAATTGAGAAGATCGTCATTGGTAACTTGATGATAGAAATCTAAAGTAATTTGAAATTTTGGAAAATTTGTTTCCTTTAACGATTAGACAAATTGATCTGGGTGCGAGAGAGCTAGCTCCGGGGTGTAATTTTAACTTAACAAAAAGACGTCGCGTAATATATTTTGTGTAGGCCGTGAAGTGTAAGCTCAAGTGTCAAAAGTTTACTTGGTGGATTAAGGATTAAATACTGAGTCAGGGTAAGTCTATAGAACAAGCTATTTAGTCTGAATTCAAGTCAAGAATTTTGAGGTCATCACCCCCCTTTCTCGTTTTTGTGTTGGTATATAGAGGACTGTAACCATTAATAGAGTATTTTGAGGTAATAGAAGTGTATTGATCCATCTGCCGAATTTCTCATATATGAGACCTACTTAAGATAGGTATAGTTGAAATTAGGGTTATCGTAGGTGTAAAGTCAATTACCTAATTATTTGTGGGACTATTGGGAAGGATCATTATTTAAAAGTTGTAATAAGGGTATTTTATTTAGAATTTGAAGGTTTCTTGAAAACCCCTACTGAGACAGCCATCAGCGGCGAATTTAAGAGAAAGTGTTAAGAGTTCATCTTGAAAACTAGAGTTTCATTATATTGTCAAATTTGTTGAATCAATTTAATAGATCAATATATACAAAGCGAACCAGGTAGTTGTCAAAAAGGCATCATAGCTGTTTGTTAGAGAATCACCCTTCTGGAATCTCAACCTTACTATCAGTGGCCCCTCTGGTCCATTTCATAACCTTAGTCACTCCATCAGAGTGGTATATTCAATTCAAAAGTAAGGTTAGCCTGCAAAGATACAACTCTCTGGCTACGTTATATCAGGCGAATCAATAATTCATTGATTGATCATACTTGATAAAGTTTTATCAATTTATTATATATATTTTATTTAAACCATTCAGAAACTTGCATCAAATTAATTTCGATTAATTCAAATTTTTATTTTTGTTTCTTGTTGACCATTCGTCATATTTTCCTCTTTATGTATATATGAATGGGACTTAGTGTCTATATTTGTTAATTATTATTATTGTTTTTGTAAACGAATATTTTTTCCCAATATACAACTTATGCTGTTCGCATTGTTCTTCATTGATACACCATCCCTTAGATAACGTTATAGTGGAAGAGAACAGTCCTGTCGTGATTGTCATTCCGAACATCTTCAACAACGAGAAGCTGTCATACTAACCTAGTATATAAATCGGCCAGGAAAGGCCCCGCTACTAAACAATTTTATACCAAGTGCTACTGGAGAGGAACTCCTTCGAGTTTAGTTTCGTTCTCTGAACTATTCTCTAAAACATCTCAAAAGGGAACTGGTGGCAGCTAAATATAATCCATTCTACCAACGACAGGGCACTCCTTGTAGTGCAACCCCGCAATTATCACCCTCCGCAACCCTCGAGTTGCATAGTAAGGGTAGCTATTCTGGCATAGTTACAACAAGGTTTCCACTCTCCGTAGCAGCATATGATCCCATAAGGCTTTGACCTGAGGGAACAGTAAACAAACATAACCTAGTAATATCTTGAGCTGGACTTGGTATACCTGGCTTGGGTGCAATAACATTATAAATAAGTTTGATAGTTGCTCCCAAGTTCCAGTTTCCAGATTATTACATTTGGTGTCGCAGCGGTGATATCTTAGGTTTTTTTAAGCCTAAATAACAAGGTGATAATCCACGTCTTCGAAAAATTTAGTAGTGACAGTTTCGGAAGTAACAAAACATTTCATTGTTTTGTTTTAAAGTGAGGTTATAACGCAAGGGAAATAACAGTGGTGTTGAGAACATAGAACAGTAAGGTTATTAATTGGGTAGTAGTTCAATAACCCCAGTAAATAGTAGGTCAGATCATTTAAAGCATATATACACTGAGCGCCGTTGAAATCAGGCATAGCAATTGAAAGTTGGGAAAGTATTTATTTCCAATTAGGAAGTTTTTGATTATCGTTAATAGCAACCAGGTAAAAACAACCTTTCATTTAGGGAACCGGATAAGGTTTCCGTATACCTTTTATGAGAACGGATTCTTATCGGAAAGGGGTGTGACCATCAGAATAAATAGTAGGTGCTCTAAATTTAATTGCTTGAACTAGTGCTTACAGCATTGTAGGAGCTCGCAGACTAGGGCCAAGAGAAAGTGTACGTTATTTTTTTTTGTGTAACTAGGTCAAGGAACAGTGAACCAGCAAGGGAAGGAGCCGGGTGAATTGAATCAAAAGGTGTCTCTCGTGTATAGGCACTAATTACGTGCTCGAGCAGAAAGATTTTGATTCTGGGAGTTCTGCGTTTTGATTTAAATTTTTTTTTTTTATTCTTCATTGTTTTTTTCCAAATTTGTTTTGTATTGCAGGGTCAACCTAAACAGATTGAATTTTTTTTTTAGGTAACAATTTAAGTCAAAATTTTTTTTTTAATTTTTAACTTTCTACGCAGTAGTATTCACCAGTTACATTTTATTTTTGAATTTCTTTTAAATTCAATATTAAGGAAGTAGCCGAAAGCCAACGAGAGGTCCAATATTTCTTTTTTTTGGGGTAGTGTCTAGTAGGTACACAGTTGGTTTTCCGGTAGCGGAACCATTCCGAGTTGAAGTCAAAGATAGGTGCTTTAGTTCTGCTTGATGATGTTTTCGCTTCACAGGAATTATTATTTTTTTTTTTGTTTTGGTGTATTTTGAACTGAACTAACGATTCAGGCGAAAACATCGGAACCAGCTGTTCTAGGACCAGGAGAATAATTGTGTTATTGCAGTTGTTTAAGTAATTTTTTGTTTTGGCTAGTATAGTTACAGCCAGGACTGGAGTACGAGTTTTGTGTTAAAAACATTCGCGTATAGTATCCAGTTGATACAAATTATGTTGGTCCTGGGTAGAATCGAAGTATAGCATATCTAAGAAACAGGGCATGTTAGGAAACACTGATATAGCAAAAGGTTGTCATCTATAGTAGATTTTGAAATTTTATGTTTATATGTTCATGTTTTATTACTGCTTTTGAACTGGAACTGGTTTTAATTTAAACGGACTGTACCCATTATTTTCAATTCAAAACCCATGTTCAGGGTGGGGAGCGAGCGTTCGGCTGAGGTATTAAGGGAGATATGGGCACAGCAGACACGAGGGACGTGTATGTGCATGGAGTTGTGAGTACACTGTGTTTAGTGAGGGATATGGAATTGTTATCCCGGTGTACGGATTTAGAGTGGATAATCCCGGGGATGGAAGGGATACTCTATGGAACACCCCACAGATTTGGAAGGTCGATGACCAGGAAGAGAGAGCACCCCGACGATAGTCCAGGCTTGATCTCTTCCTCGCATAGTATTCGCAAGCTGGCCCGTAGGGAAGTAATTTGCGTAACGCTATCCATCTAGGGGGGTAGTTCGCAGGAACCTGCCGCAGCAGCGCGAAGCAGAGGTTGGAGCCGTTATAACGTACCAAGCTCTTCCCTGCTTAGATAATTGATGAAGTCACGTGGGGTCCCTTTAAATTGAAAATACAGGATTCAAGTAGATTCAGGTCTGGCGGTTTGGCGCGCCATGAGATTAAATGAGGTCAATGAGCTTACAGGTTGATGAAATTAAGATGGCGTGTGCCGCTATTATTATTATTATTATTTTTTTGGTTTATGTTATTAGAATCTAAATTAACGCAGAAATTAATGATTCAATGTTGGAAAGGTCAGTGCCAGTAGGAAAGGTCCGAGGAATTTGAACGGACTTTTGTTTTTTGTGTCTTGCAATCAATGGATTGGCCTTGTGTTCACCTACTAGAGTTAAATTGAAATGAAATCATGGGATCTCGAATAATATTGAGATATTAGTAAACCTTTACTCGCCTATGCAGTGGGCAACCAGTCTATGAATTTCAAATGTACGAGCTATACAAGTCTAGTTTTGTTATATCGGCTAATTAGTTGAGGGCTTACCAAATAACAAATGTTTAAGCTCACAGAATTTGATAGAAATTAATAGTAAAATATTACGCACGACATTATCTATATTAACTCAACCCCCGTACCATTCCCGGGCAACTGATAGTAGAATTGGATGGTAGCCGAATCCATGGCTGAGGGGTAAGATTCCCCCAAAAAGGAGCGACTGGGCCAATGGGCGTATGCTGTCTCTAGTTGAAATAGGGACCGGATAATCCTATTGACCAGGTTGGAAGGGTAGTTGTACCCCGTGTGGGAATGAGGTCACTGTGTTGGACTGTCTCAAATCCTGATAGAGATGGAAAGGTAGCTTAGAGAAATTTATATCCCTGCACCGGAGTGGCCCAGTACAATGATTCCTCATTCCAGTGTGTGGATGATGTGCGAATGTAGGTGTTAGAGGTATTCGCGCACTTCATCGAGATGCCAGGAGGAGCATCGAGTGCTAAGGACATTGGGTATGACGCGGGGCAATGTGTAGACCTTATCTGGTAATGATGGAGCAAGGATCGGCTCCGACTGGCCGAAGCATATCGATATCGAGATGTCCCATACTTCGAACAAAGCGAATCCTGGCGACAGCCGGTCGTTGTGGAAGATCTTTACCCAGCATCTCAAAACTGGTTATAGAGCATAATCTTCAGGGAGGTATTGGGCTGAATCGTAATATGCGTCCGTCGGAGATGTCCCATACTTCGAACAACGCGGAACCTGGCTACAGCCGGTCGTTGTGGAAGATTCTCTACCCAGCATCTCAAAACTGGTTGTAGAGCATAAATCTTCAAGGAGGTATTGGGCTGAATCGTAATATGCGTCCGATGCTGTGGGGAAAGGTCCATCATACCCGAGGTCAGTAAAGGTCATACCCAAGAGGGCTGTCAGCACAAGGAGGTCCAGTAAGGACCGAGGGCAAACTGGAAGTGGATAGGCCATGGAGGCCGGAAAAGTTTTTAGTTTTGTGTACGCTGAAAGTCCAGGTTGGACTGTTGGGCCAGTTGTGCCAAGGGAGAAGGACGGGTAATAAGTCCGGAGTTTTGGAAGTGAGTTTTGGGTCCAGGATGGACAGGAAGGCCAGGTAGGCCAATTGTGAGTCTGGCAGGTAGGGTTCGCCAGTAGGGGTAGTCGACCAGGAATTTGGGGTCGATACCAAAATGTGAAGTACCCAGCGCAGGTACAGGAGTTTGTATGTTTTGGAAAGACCCACGAGTAATTTGGGCAGATAGGCCACCTGCAGAGCAGCGGGACGCGTAGTCGTCCATGAGGTCAGGAAATTGGATCGAGAAAGTGCGCGGGGCGGGTGACAAGACACCGCCTAGAGTATGAATGAGTTGAATAGGTGTGGGTAACATGGCATAACATCGGTAAATTGAGGAAGTGGGATCCGGGAATCGACTCAGATAATTTACGGTGTAGATTATCTTAAGAGGTGCTTCATTTTCAAGACTCCTCTACCAAAGATGTTTACAGCCACCCTCACCCTAGATCGAGTGACGTCATAGCGGAACCAAGTAGCTTACATGCAGTGTCAAGTTAGTTCTCTTTCGTGAGTCTTGGCCTTGGTTCCCTATGAACAAAGTGGAGTCAGTAAATTCGGAACCTCTGACTCTTCAAGTCACCGCGTTCCGTTAAAATTTTTTTTTTGTTTTGTTGAAAATAAGAGCAGCTTTCACTATGAGCTAGAAACCTCTGGAAAGGGGGAGTAACCCTTCCAGCCTCCGTGGCTGCAGCACCCTGTGAACGGGACCACTGCGCCGGAGGGTAGAGGCTCTTAATTGAGGGACAGTTGTATCCTCCCCATGTATTTCGGAGATAACGTAACCCTAGGGAGAGAGAAAGGGAATTGAGTAAATCCTAGGGGAATGGAAAATAATTCATAGACCTTTAAGATGGTCGGGAAACGTGTAGAGATAATACGACTTTTTTTTTATGTGTTATTCGTATTCCCTGGGTTGTTTGATACCCAATTTCATGTTATCACTGATAAGGGGATAGAGCTTGGAAGTTAAGGGGTATGTCACGATAAGGGGCCGATTCTAAATTTTTTTTGTTTTGTTTTTGTGTTCTCCTCCCCTTTTCTCGGGATCTGTTTCAGAGTGCCAAGGATGTACCCCGTCCTGATGACAACACTACTAAGGTAATGGTAATGGGTCGATCGTGTACGACTGTGAAGAGGACCCGGTAAACGCAACGATGGTTTCACTGAAGACAAGTTATAATAAAGGGATTACGGATAAAGATACGCACGCGCCTGTCTGGTAGAGGTTACAAGGACCATCTCGCATTGCGGCATGCACAGTCACTCTTCGGTAGTAGCAAATGGATGATCAAGCTACTCATTTAAACTAGGAGCGGAAAAATGTAACGAAGCTCAATCGTTTCAATCCTCACAAAATCATGGCACCGTTGACCCACGTTATCCAAAAATGTAGCTGTTCAAATGGAATGTAATAGCCTTATGCCATCATTGTACCAAGTCGAGGGAACCTGGGTCGGCATCTCCCCACTACCACTGACGAGTCTCATACCACTGACCATTGAGATTGAAGCAGAGGATCAATTGAAGTTACAACCGATCAAGCTGATTAGCGCAGGGGGCCTTCACACATCCGAGGACCTGAGGAAAAGCCAACGGAACCTGATCTTCGGTATGGAAAGAGATGCAGTTCAAACGATGATAGCGCGACGGGTTTCCGGTATGGAGTCTCTGGACCAAGGGTACAACACTCTCAAACTATTCAGCAAGGAAGAAGTTACCAGTCTCGTCAGGTCCACCATCCGACAGATATGGGGTTGGTTCGAAAGCATAGGGACCATCATGAACAGGCTGTTGGGCCTCTACTGTATATTCCGATTGGTGAAGTTCGTTGTTGGTGTCGGCCTAAATGGATGGAGCCTGTATCAGCTATTCGGATGGGGTCTACATCTATTTGCATGTCTATGGAACACCCTCACCGCCTTCCTAGTCAACCGACATCACTACCATGGAAGTCCACGGGATGCAGTTCCATCCGCTCCGTCAACCGATGTCACCGCCAGGGAACCAGAAGCAGCCGCAGATTCCACCACCACCGATTCCACCGCCGCCCATGCGATGTATCCAACCCTCCACTGGACAGAACGCGAGGGAAGACGATCAGCAGCCAGTTCGTTGTACGGCAGGTCCATGTCCAGTCTCCAAGAGCGTCCTGGTATGTGAAACCATCGAGTGACAGTGCGGGTTAGTGCGTAAAAGTCAATCCGAAAAAGTGTTGTGACAATATGGAAACAGAAGTAGACTTTCATTGTTTAGCTCGTAAGGATTGTATTGTTGCAGCCATGTGGTGAATCCATGTGAATATGCTGAATAGAATTCAGGTTTTCGGGAAGTCCAATCGGACTGATGATCATATATATGAGCGTGAAGGTGGGTGTAGTGCCCCTAGATTCCCACGCTGGTCAGAAGTAGGTAGATGGATCAAAATACACATAAAATATCGATTGTAGAAAGGAGCTTGGTTCCTTCCGAACCCCGCTCTTTCTTTAAGGTGAGGGTGATGTAATAATCCTGGGGATTACTATTTTTTCACGATTGAATCAAAGTAGCGTAAGCAGGGGAAAACTCCTGAAAATTAATTTACTCTAAGTAAACCAGGTATACTTGACACATGAGAGTACATCTCGAATCATTTAGTAGCGTGTAGTTCCGTCCTTACGGGCATTTCAAAACCTAAAATTCTAAATCCCTGACAGGAACAGACTATACATAGACATTCTGGATTCAACAATTAGAAGTTTTATTCTGATTTAAATAATGAAATTCCTTGCCGGCGACATGAAGTCGCCACCGATACCGTTTACAAGTTGTACGTGATTTTTAAGAATTAGAGCCTTCGAGGTGCTATTCCGCAGACCTTGCACTTTCTACGAAGACGGAGTTAATCACTTAGTCAGCAGGGTTTGGAGAAACCAATTTTTGTGGTCACTCACTGCCCCTCGATGTGGGAAAACAGGCAACTCTGAATACAGATTTGTGTATTAGTGCAAAGTGCAGCGGAATACAACCAACTTCATTGGTCCGTTTGAATTTTATGTTAGCGTGTTGGGAAGCCAATTTCGGGGGGAGCCGAAGTATAAAAATGAAAACTCTCAGGAAAAAGGGTAGTTTCTTTGTCGTGCCTTGTTGGGTAAGCCTAGTTCCTTGCACATATAGCTGAGTCTCTCTCAAAACTAGATCCATTATTTCTTTTAATTGATATTTTCAACTTAGTCATTTGATTGTTTTTTTTTGGTGTATTGCAAATTACAAGATTTATATTTTTTTCAACTATATTTTCCTTTTGTTTATTACTCAAAGTCTATTAATTCATTCGAATCAATTTTTATCATTCTTAAAGTACTTTCATTCACCTTAGATAATTCCAAGTATCAGTTTCAAGAGAACTTACTTTTTACTTTAATATCATTTTCTATTTAGTGAAAATTGTTTGGTAATTAGAATCTAAAATAACCTGTAAAAGAAATTGTGAAGAACGTCATTGGTAACTTGATGATAGAAATCTAAAGTAATTTGATATTTTGGAAAATTTGTTTCCTTTAACGATTAGACAAATTGATCTGGATGCGAGAGAGAGCTAGCTCCGAGGTGTAATTTTAACATAACAAAAAGTTTTTGTTAAGTTTTGTGTAGGCCGTGAAGTGTAAGCTCAAGTGTCAAAAGTTTACTTGGTGGATTAAGGATTAAATACTGAGTCAGGGTAAGTCTATTGAACGAGCTATTTAGTCTGAATTCAAGTCAAGAATTTTGAGGTCATCACCCTCCTTTCTCGTTTTTGTGTTGGTATATAGAGGACTGTGACTATTAATAGAGTATTTTGAGGTAATAGAAGTGTATTGATCCATCTGCCGAATTTCTCATATTTGGTAGTACATATATGAGACCTACTTAAGATAGGTATAGTTGAAATTAGGGTTATCGTAGGTGTAAACTCAATTACCTAATTATTTGTGGGACTATTGGGAAGGATCATTATTTAAAAGTTCTAATAACGGTATTTTATCTAGAATTTGAAGGTTTCTTAAAAACCCCTACTGAGACAGCCATCAGCGGCGAATTTAAGAGAAAGCGTTAAGAGTTCATCTTGAAAACTAGGGTTTCATTATATTGTCAAATTTGTTGAATCAATTTAATATATCAATATATACAAAGCGAACCAGGTAGTTGTCAAAAAGGCATCATAGCTGTTTGTTAGAGAATCACCCTTCTGGAATCTCAACCTTACTATCAGTGGCCCCTCTGGTCCATTTCATAACCTTAGTCACTCCTTTAGAGTGGTATATTCAATTCAAAAGTAAGGTTAGCCTGCAAAGAAACAACTCTCTGGCTACGTTATATCAGGCGAATCAATAATTCATTGATTGATCATACTTGATGAAGTTTTATCAATTTATTATATATATTTTATTTAAACCATTCAGAAACTTGCATCAAATTAATTTCGATTAATTTAAATTTTTATTTTTGTTTCTTGTTGACCATTCGTCATATTTTCCTCTTTATGTATATATGAATGGGACTTAGTGTCTATATTTGTTAATTATTATTATTGATTTGTAAACGAATATTTTTTCCCAATATACAACTTATACTGTTCGCATTGTTCTTCATTGATACACCATCCTTTAGATAACGTTATAGTGGAAGAGAACAATCCTGTCGTGATTGTCATTCCGAACATCTTCAACAACGTGAAGCTGTCATACTAGCCTAGTATATAAATCGGCCAGGAAAGGCCCCGCTACTAAACAATTTTATACCAAGTGCTACTGGAGAGGAACTCCTTCGAGTTTAGTTTCGTTCCCTGAACTATTCTCTAAAACATCTCAAAAGGGAACTGGTGGCAGCTAAATATAATTCATTCTACCAACGACAGGACACTCCTTGTAGTGCAACCCTGCAATTATCACCCTCCGCAACCCTCGAGTTGCATAGTAAGGGTAGCTATTCTAGCATAGTTACAACAAGGTTTCCACTCTCCGTAGCAGCATATGATCCCATAAGGCTTTGACCTGAGGGAACAGTAAACAAACATAACCTAGTAATATCTTGAGCTGGACTTGGTATATCTGGCTTGGGTGCAATAACATTATAAATAAGTTTAACAGTTGCTCCCAAGTTCCAGCTTTCCAGATTATTACACCCTATACAAACATTGATATTTGCCCCAAAAATTACAAATGTTGCTGATGAATTGATATCGTCAAAAATGGGTTTTTCAGTAGAAGATAGATACGATTCCAAATCCCTTCTAATCCGATTCGATGTATCATTCACTTTCTTTGCTGTACGCCAGAGATTCATACTTAATCAAGGTCTGGCCTGAAATAGGTATAGTAACGATCATTTAACAGGTGGTACGCATAGTTCCATCGGACGAGTAGGTTTCCTTTCTGGAATATGTGAGAAATCGTCAAGCGTTACATCCGGATGTGGTGCAGGTTTGAGAGCTGACGATTGAATATTTCATCTATTTGTGAACAGAATCTATCCATTTTCGAATATTTCCGTCTTTCTTATGACTTAGTTTGCAGTTGTTGTTCTATTCATTGATTTTGACGTATAGCATAGAGGGCACTGTTATAGATAAATCTTCTTCATCTTCAAGAATAGACATATGGCAGGGTTCACATCCGTGCAGAGAACATTGAGTTCGAATTTGAACTTCAGGATTTTATCGTTTGCATTTTCTGAAACGGTGTGAATGTTTTGATGGACGAGTAGGGTTTCGTATCAACAATTGTCTTACTTCATTCACAGGAGCAACAGTTTGGTACAGGCTTGAGAGTTGGCAATTGAGTACGTTATGGTTTTTGAACTGACTTTATTTCTCGTGACGAGATGAATTATGAACAAATAGAGATTAATTCGAAAGTTATATGAGTCATTATATACTTTGGCCACCCACCAACATACGGCAAAATAGTTAAATCTGTATAACTAACAAAAAGCGTATTCTTCTTGCTCATATTCGAATGGCGCAAAAAAATATTCAATCATAGCACTATCGGCTTATTCAAATCTGTACACCCTGACTAATCAGAATATCATATTTGCTTCATTTTCTTATTATTCATATCATCTTCATGGAGAGTTGATTAATCAATCCTGGCCTATTGCCTTTCGGTAGTTATTCTCGTGCTTTTGATTTGAATTTCATAAATTAGGCACACCAATGTCAGTCAATTTAGTGGGGTTTTCATCTACGTGAAGCAATTCGCTGATGGTCTCTCGACAAACAGACTGCTGTTCTACTTCCTCCATTCAGGTGCACGAGAATACCGTCTGAACTCCTCTATCAAGGAGCTACTCTATCGGAACCTCAAGTTGTCGGAAAGTCAGCAATACCGTAGGAGGCTTTAGAGGAGCTTCACACATCTAATATCTTATCATCGCCAACTTAGTCACCAAGGTTGCCATTGTAGTATTCTTCATATGAAGAACGTTATAACGTGTACCTTGTCGCTTTTCGGTATTTTGCTTACTACGGTGAGCGTCGAGTCGTCGAGCGCCAGATTTTCTAAAGGTTTACTCCTTTTGAGGACTTCTGCTAGGGTCCTCTCCACAAGGCTTGTCACTATGCTATCTATAGATAACCTTGTCCCTAGGTTAGCTACAGTGAAGTATAACCAGAGTCTATAGGGCAGCAAACAGTATCAAAATTCTAGGCTTTAATTACAATTGATACCTGGTTAAAATTTAGCTCATTTGAAGATGGAGCAGAAATTATTTAATAAAACGGGGAATTCCAAATATTAAAATATATATAATAAACATAACAAGTACACTTTCAGAATAATCAATTTAAATGCAATTGAACGGTATTATTCACAAAAATCACCCAGATGGAAAATGTAATGAAGCTCAAACGGTATATGAAAACTGTAACAACATATCTATTCTACGACATGTTCGGTGATTAATTTCAATTCAACGGTACGGAATCGGTTGACAAATGATTCACAATCATCAATTTGTGAGAAATATGAATCAAACAGATCCTAGCGTAATGAGCCGTATTCGGTAAATTTTAGATAACAATATTACGTGAAATGTTCAAAACACATTACGATATATTAAACGGTATGAAATTCGGTCGGTTCGGAAAATATTGCCTTGAACTAGTTTTCCGCTCGTACGATATCAGATTTTACGGTATTTTCGGATAATTAATCTGATTGCGTTTATTCTATCATAACACCCACCTTGGTATTAGCTATCAACGGTGTTCCCGGTAATTGTATGAAAGTATTAGATTTCATATACACAGCAGATTCAGAATATAGACAATTAGGGCTTATACTTCCGGTATCGGCACAGGGTGCACAAACCCTAACTATCGTATCTGCAATAACCCCTACATCCATGACCGAGGCTTCTCATTCGAATAAGGGGATTATTACGATTCTCAATCACACAACCACCCCAGCTTATACTTCCGGTATCGGCACAGCGTGCACAAGCCGTTGGCGGTTTGGTCGTCTATGATATACTTATACTTCCGGTATCGGCACAGCGTGCACAAATATACCAAAGACCCCCCCGTCGTTCAAACATACACACTCTGTACACACCATACAATTATTTGAATATTTCAATTCACGTGCGAATTCGAATCATGCGCGTTCCGACCTATGACGAAATGAACCCAAATATAACAATTCAAATTACTGAATGCTACGGAACTCAGATATCGTACAAACGTTACCAATCATGAATTACGGAAATCAATATATCGTAATGCCCAAAAATATAAACTATTTAGCTATCATTTACCTTATGAGACAATTCACTTAAACGGAACACTGTGGTTAATTCACAGTTTAAATCTGACTTGAACTCGGATAATTAATTCATTTCGATTCCTATTTTGATCTCACTTCAACGGTACTATTTGAAAATCAGAATCACAAAAGAGCAACTGTACTGATTGAAAATCGAAATCACAAAAGAGAGCTATCTTCTATCGGTCACTGCTTTTATATGTTTTCCGAGGTTCTGGTCAAGTCTGCTCCACCAATTCCTTATTTTGTGCGGGGGGTTTTTTTTACTTATGTCCCGAACAATGCTCAAAAGTGACGCTACTTTTTAGATCTAAGATTCGCGCTCATGATGCTCCACTAGTTTCTCCCGGCACACTAGACAAGTGTTATCAGAGTTTTTTTGGTTGTTCGCCTTTTTTATACATAACGTTGTTCAAAACTTTGATGCATTAACTTGCCAGACCCCTATTTTTGCAACATTTTTTTATCGGAATGAATGCAAATTTTAAGCAGGCATGAATAAGATTCATCTATTTGAATATTTACACTTATTCGAAATTACAGAGATTCAGAAAAGTGACAATCACGGAATACACATTCGGAGTTCACGCATATCTATTGAAATAATGAACTGCTCAAACTGAGATTACGTGTAATATCCATATTTACTGTCCCATCTAAAATAAATGATATTTCATAATATAAGCTTCGTTACAACGTCTAGTGACATTCATATCATTCCCCCTCAAATTTCCATTTTAATTTCATATTTTGAATATTCAACTTCAAATTTCAATTATTCCACTTCAAATTACAATTATTCGAACTTCAAATTCCAATTACTCAACTTCAACTTTTACCTGTTAACTATGAAATCTCACCTTCAGTGTAATGAAGGTGTTACTGTTATTGTTGATTATTATCCCTTCATTGTTGATATATCGTTTTTTTCTCCTCACTTTTATTTACCTTCAACCTTCTGAGTTGCTAAAACTAACAATGTCCGACATTTTATCGAGAGGGTGGTCCTTCATCAGCTGGAGCTCTTATGATATACATTTCACTGGTAGTTCCTACAGCAGAGTGTACAGAGTGTACTCGATTGGGAAGCAAAAAGTTCACAATAGCGTCCAACGTGTTATTCAGCAATTAAGAGGAGTGCATCATTGTGAAGATGAACCCAAATCAGTTGGAATCAAATGAACAAAGTTATGAATTATCTATACGTGGTGCGGTTCTGGAGACCGATACTAAAATGAAACGTAATATATTGCGAGGTTACTGGAACAAGACCTTTCGACATGGATGTATCTGAAATTGAAGAATCTCTTCAAGATGAAACCTTTGTCGTAGATAATTTCAATGATGAGGTTGATCACACATTCAAACGCATTGATTGTAAGCTCAATCATGTGTAGTTGTCTAAATTCAATCTCTGACCTTCAATATACTACAAAGTATAAATTGGAAGTTTGCAGCTAGTTCTGATGGAGATTTGCCTATAATCTTGATTGGGCAGTTAGCACTCCAATACTCTCAGGTAGTTCTGACAACCAATTTGAGAATCTTCCGATATGACCTGCAGTTCCAAATTTAAAGTGAATTTTGCAATATAACGGCTCTGGTAACCACAGTCGAACGTTCGAATTTTTGGACAGAATAGACCAACCCAAAATCAGCAAGGGATATATCTGGAGAGGAATTGTTTCGTACAGCTATAGACCTTTCCGGAGGAGATGCCTTGAAATGATATAGTTAGTTCTTTGAATAAGTCAGCTACTTGTTGGAATGAGTTTGTTTCAGGCTTCAAAACCATATTCAATAATTATGTTTGAGCAATTCTTCCAAAGCATTGTTAATTTATTATTGCGGCTAACTAAAGTTTCGAGACTCTAAACCAAAACAGGGTGAACAACTTCTGGTAGAAGTTTCATTCTGTGAACAATTATCTCCAACTATTGGAAGAAGAGGTTGACGAACATGTCATCACAATAGCGGATAATAACCCATTCAGAAATAAGACAACGCTCTTTTTTCACCGGCGTTGCTGAAACATCTTCACGACATAATTGATGAATTTTCAAGTATATGAGTTATTTAACCACCTCACTCACTTTGTCACAAAGCTATGCTACTGGTAAAGAAGAAAGATCTTCCTTATCTAGCTTGTTCATATACAAGATATCATGATAAAATTATAGTTAGCGATGTTCATAGCTTGCCTCTAATTGACACTATTTTGAGTAGGGGCGAAATATTTAACTACTATTGACTCAAGGGAAGGCTTGTGAAATATTCATTTAGAGCAAAATTCACATCAATATATGCCGAAGATTTGGTTGACGCCATACTGAACTTTTCTACATATAGAACTATAACCCATGTTCTTTGACTTTTAGGTCCTATCTAGTACTATAGTCAACTCATCTCAGATTGTTCCGATCACTCCTCCTATCTCAAATCGTTCAATAATCGAAAAGAATCAATGAACCTTGACTGAACGAGAACTTTCAGTCATTTTATTCGGTCAGTAGATCAGTTAGAAGAGTACTGGATACAGTCCTCCAGGTGTATATCAGCCTCTCCAGCATGAAGCGTCATGTGCTTAAGTTTTGGGGTAGTTCTCTGAAGAGGTTGTCATAGTTTCACCTCCAAAATGAAATTCCATCCCCTAAATTATTTCATCTCATAAAAGCTCGTAGAAGATCTCCACCAGATAAGGCAGTGCTTTGCTCGGCTAGTGTTGTGTGAAGTAAAATATATTTAGCTTGTACTATGCAAGATGTTAGCAAATAGATTCAAATATGGGGGAAGTCCAGCTAACTTGATATATGTCACCATCAAATAGTTACATCCAAGTGTATATCTTATGCTATTTTGTCCTAACTTAGTCAACTATTATGTTCTACATCTAATCATAATTTCTTAACACATTGTTTTATGGTTTAAAATTTTTTCAACAAAGTAAACTTCCACATATTTGATCTTGTGAAGTTGTAATTCGTAGAATTGACCAAGAATATCTTGATTGCTGTCATCTTGCAATAGATAGGAGATGAGATGGGTGAACTATTTTGATCGTAAAAATTTAGGTGGACCAAGCATGAACTTTTTTCGAAAACTCTTCGTGATCGTCAACTTTAGAATTTTGATTTTTATCGGCCGTCTTAATTCAGCTGTAGACAGTTCACAATAGTTTTCCATGTTTCTTCTTTACTGCAGACAGTGCCTCTCCAAGGTTCCTATGTTTAATATTATCATACTCATGGACAACACAATCTAGTGAATCTAACCATCGCAAGTTTCCTTGTAATTTGAATTCCTTCCCCATAATGTTTTAAGAGTTCTGTTAACTCGTTCGACATCTGCCAGATGCGATAAAGGAAATAACGAGCTGAATAATGAATGTAAACAACAGGATATAGATTACGCCAAGGGAAATTATGTGAAATGTCGGCACGAGCCTATAGAGCTCTAGCTAGATTCCCTTCTAAAAATGCCAAGTCTGGTGAAATAGTTTCCGCATAAGGTATAGCTGCTACGATGAAACCTTAAATTGAACTAGGTATGGGATATGGCGGTGGTCATAATAACTGTATCAAGTTGTGGAATGTGGAAGATTAGAAAATTGAGGGCAAATCATTTGAAAAGTTACGAGATCGAATCGAATAATATGGGAATACCGGAAACAACAACGGATGAAAGAAAATACGGTAGGACGGTGAGAATTGAAGAGGATATGGTCTGCTGATGCTGTATCGTAAGACTCAATAATAAACACATTTGAACCCCTCGAGAGGAAATCAATGGACTACGACGAAGAAGATGATACAGTTCTAAGTACGAGTAATAATAATATTAATAATGATGAATACCTTTAACAAGTGATCGACCTGAACTTATTGCTAGAAGGAGAAAAAAAAACTTATGCATAATGAAATTGATGCTAAAATGGAGAAACAGGAATTAGTAAATTAACGTAAGTTAGACGATGACGAATATAATGGAGAATTTGGTGAGGACGATTCCAATGGACAACTGAAAACATTGTGAGAAAAAGTGTAGTTCGGAAACTATTCCCAAATGAATAGCACGTAAGTTGAAAAATGACTTCTAATAAACTAATGAAATCTCTAGGAAAACATTCGAAAATTTGAAAGAAGCGATTGGAGTCATTGAAAGGGAGGTAGTTCAACAGAATTAAGAAAAAAATGATATGCGCCATTCGAACGGAATTGACATCGCTTGAAAAACTAACAAAAGAAACTACACTGAGCATAATACCAGTAGCAAAAACTGGAGATATATTACCTCTGCCTAGGGGATTAAAGCGGTGAGATGGCAACAGGTGTAGAAGCCGTGAACCATGCAAAATCGGCAAAAGACGAATAAAAAGAATCGCAACGACACAACAAATATATGGAATCAATTGCAATGAGGAAGGGTTTGTAGATGAAGTCATACAAGAAGGGATTGGGATTATTTTCAAGATCTGCTGCAGCTTCTCCCATTTATGGGCTTTTTTTGAGCCTGTAACATCCCACAAGGTAGTGTGGGAGACCCTGAGTACGAATTTAATCACCCCAGATATTCTCACCAAACTCTCCACATCATGTGGTGGGCTTGATTCTGCAACCAGGGCAGTCTCGATGAAAGTAGAATGTTGCCTTACCACTTTCTTGGGTAATCCGAAAAATTCCGCCATCACAGAGATTCCAACCCGCACTCGGAAACCACATTGATTGAGAACGAAACTTACGTGTATTGGGTCTAATCGAATTTGTCACCTACAATTCAATACCGTAAACGTGAATTCTTCCAATAATAAGTCTCACTATGACGGTGGAAACAAATCGATCGAATTAACCGAAGTTACTCAGGAAGTAGACGATATTTCCAAGTACATACAAAAAAACTTCAAGTAGAAAAGTTAAAAACTCAAGATGAATGATATTAAAAAGATGAGAGAAAATCTCTTGGAAGGCCATAACAAAATTAGAGAACATCTCGATTTATCTGAGAGTTAATAATAAGACGATGAAACGCAAATCCAAATGTTCTAAAGACATTTATTTCAATGAACCATCAGTCTGAAAAAATGATCAGGTTTTGAAGAAAGGAATGAATCGTTCAGAAGAGACACGAATCCGATTTTATAGTCAATGTTTCTGTGTAGTCTGATAACGAATTTTTTTTTGTTTTTCCACACCGTTGCTTCAGGCTACAATATTGTAGCAACTCCTTCTAACGTTATTCATCTACTGGTCAATACGAGGTATATCCACATAATCGAGCTCAAAATAACTCATCAGAATGGTAATCTGATCAATTTCAGGAAAGAAGTGGTTACAGTAAGACTGCATTTGAGAAAATATTCAAACTATGGTGCTCAGATATAAAACCGAATATAGTAGATATAACACCGAGAAAATGCAATAGTGAAATCAGTGGGAAAGTTGACAAGATAACAGATCAAAAAGAGCAGTTTTTACAATATCTAGGATTGAAATTATTCAGACATTGAGAAAACGGGAGAAGAACGAAAAAAGTTTTATCGTATGTTCAACGTGCTTTTCAGAAAAAACAATGATCAATTGTAATCCTTCGAAAGTTACCGAAAAGGTCTTCCTAGATGATTCAATTGTGAATTCGGAATTTCACATGCATCTACCGTATACGGCAACCACTCTGAATGACGACCATGAAATTCGCATACTCATTCACACTCAATATATTCTCCCTTCACCTTTCCATAGTTTTATCTATATAGAAGATGGATTGGTAACAGAGGATAATACATCACGTAGAATTTGGAGCCGATTTACAATGAGGTTGAGTTTCTCTTCGAATAAATTTGAAACGCAATCTAGAGGCTGTAATTGACCATGTGAGCAATCCTGGTATAGCTACATTCAAAGGATACATTATGCAAGATGGAATAATTCATAAAGTCCAAAAATAACCGATGACAAGGTAAATTTCAATGTATGTATTCCATCAAATATGGTACTTAGGTTTCGCAGAAGATTTTGAAAGAATCATCAACATTCGACACGAAAAGGTGTTGATACGGAGTAATTCTGATTTGAATGCGATTCATACTAATGTTGTTGGAAGAAAACCTGAGATCGTATCGAGTAAAACTGCATGAAAGTTACCGTCTTACCGTCACGGATTCAAAAAAATTGCAACTTTTAAAATACATCGATGGCAATACACATGTGAATAATGCCTCTGAGACATAAACAAATTACTTTTGTTATCACAATCGGCGAATCATACGTGATCAATCAAAACGATGAGTCAGCTTGAGAAACCGCGTTTCGCTATCTGTTATTTTCCAAACCTAAATATGAAGTGGAAAAAATTAGCTTACATAAGATTATATTCAAGCTCTGACCTATATTCTTACGATAATCTGTATATTCATTTCGATAATAATCAATGGGCAATTGTATGAAATGTATGCGGATTTCCAAAAAAAAACAAATAAAATTTGTTGAATAGATTACATTTTTTTAAAAGTGTATTTTGATGATCAGAAAAATCATGAAGGATAAAATTGTGATCAATTTCTCGAAGTTAGAATCAAATTGAGCAATATTCAAATGCTATAAGCAAGAATTAAAATATCGATTTCGAAGGAAATTCACAAACAAAATTTCGAAAACAAAATCAATTTGAGAAGACATATAAAAGTGTTTTAAGAACCGCATAGGCACCAGGGCAATATTGAATTACAGAATTATGGAACCAAAATTATTTTTCGAAAGGGCAAATTGAATAGCTGATGAAGACATATCTATTGAATGTCAACGTAATATTCTCGACAAATTTCATCAAAAGACAGACCGGAGAGGAGAAAATCATACCCTTTATCAAGAAAATCAGCGTCATCGATAGAAACACAATATTACGCTGATAGTACAAGGAGCATGTGAGAGATGAAATTTTGCCAATGTTGTATGTTGTCAAATTTCCAAGAACATGACAGTGGATATGCTCTACTCGAAATTCACTTCTAAGAGTTGATATGAATAAACATCATCCTTCATTTGCGGGGCTTTCATCAACATTCTTCTCGATACCGTTGGATTCAGCGATCAAAAGAGCTAATCTGAATATTGAAAACAATGATCAATTTTGTTTTTCGTGGTCGATATTAGCTGCTTAATTGTGAGCAGCCTCAGCACAAAATCGTCATATCCACATTTTAGTTCACTACTTAATTATGATGGTATCAAAATCCCGATACGTTTGAACGATATCTCAAAACTCAATAATTTGGCATCAACGAATACAAAATAGAGAATAAAGTAAAATGGGCTTTAGTGTTCATTGTTCTTCCAAAATTATGTATCAGAACTGCAAATATTCGACAACGATATTCGTTGTAAATCTTCATTTCACATTGATTTAAAGTATGTGTCGATTTATTGATCTAGCTAATCTCCAATGATAACAGTAGAATGTTTCATTGTTTGAGTCATTTTCAAAGTGAACATCGTCTGCGAAATCATTTACAAGATTGCCAGAATATTAATAAAACTAGAATTATGCTTCCTTCAGAGGAAAATACTAAGATTGAATTGAAAAATTATAAAACAAAGACAAAATGCAGTTAGTTTTATACTCAGATTCCGAGGATGTCCTAGAAAAATGACGATGCGAGTTTGACTACTAGCGTTGAAAATCTAAAGCAGAAATCTTGAAGCGTAGCTCCAAGTATGGCGTTGCAGTGTATAGTCAAAATTGGTATGTTCAAAAACTCAAATGTATATCAAGTAAACTTAATCTGATATTTTCGAGTAGGGTTCTCATGAAACCTCCTTCAAATGAAGAAAAAAATTCTGCCAGCGCTGCTTCTAACTGTCACCTATTTTGTTGGATTTCGAACCTATGGAAATCAGAGTTCTTGACTACGGGAAAACTCAGGGGAGCTGCACACAATTCGTGCAATCTATATTATAAAGATTCCTACATTCTTCCTGTTATTCCCCATCCATTTAGAGGTTACTATTCAGATTTCTTGATGAAGGTTTTGTCTCCAGGCCTCGAGAGCGATATATGTATCGTCGATTCACGATGAACGATATGTTTCTTTCAGTAAATCCGTAAAAAAAATATTAAATCGAAATTCAAATTTCTTTCGATTGAAGCCCAGGAAATTGACAAAATTAGCTTCATATTTACCAAACAATAAGGGAAAATCACGAAAAGCTAGTTCGATAACGACCAAGAGTTAAGGTTAATATCACTCGGAGGATGTTTCTTTTTACGATTATTCAGATTCATGAGAGAAATTGAATCAACCCATACTGCAATAAAAAAAAAAATTTCATAACAAATTAATGGACAATCGTGCTTCTTATAATGGTAAAATCATGCTGAGAAAGTTGGAGAATTTGATTGTCAACATTATTGGAATATTCAAATTTATATTTAAAAACAGGTTTCCGGCTTTTTAGCGGATATATTCGAAAATTCTTGCGGAACCTGGTTGATCACATACAACTGAGAAACTGTGTAATACTTCACCCGCACCTCACTGGCTTTTGATGTTATGTTTAAAAATATTTTCATCGAATTAGGATTATTGAACGATATGGAGATGATTCTATTTGTGGAGAGAGGAATGAGTGGGACATATGTCAATGTACGAATCAATATGCGAAAGCAAATAATCGTTTTATGCAACAAAATTTTGATGAAAATTCCGCCTAATTTTATTTGATGCATTTCGATATAAACAATTCATACGACGCGGCAATGAGTTTGCAGTATGCAAATTTCAAATGAACAAGCCTCGAAAATATAAACTTGAATGATTCCAATACCGGTTATATTTTTAAAATTTATTTGGAATATCTCAAAAAATTACACCACCCTCATTCAGATTCAACTTCAATCCCAGAACATATCATAATCACCCGAGATTGTCCGGGAGCCAGGTTTTATAGGGGTTGTGATTGCTGGTGGTGTGGTAAGATGCAAGAAATCGGTTTATTGAAATAGCACTTACAAATGCAACAACGGTTCATAGCATGGAACTAATTCACAACTGCCCAATCGTAACTTCTCTAGTTATGAACTATGATTCTGAAACTCTATTCTATTCTATTCTGCCTATGATAACTCTATCATTAGCTATAAATACTTCTCCTCCCTTATCCTCATACATTGATGTTGATACGTCATTTCATAACATCTAATCATATCGATGTTAATATGGATGATGTTTCAACAGAAGGTTAACCTTGCTTACGGTGCATTATCACACATGTAGTCCACTTTGTATGATAAATCAACCTCATTATACAGAGTGTTCCAGTTTTTTTCTACATAACTTTGGCAAACGATAGAACTAGAAATAATAGGGTTGTTTCATATAAAATTTTCCTCTAAATCACTTAGTTTTCGAGATACAGGGTGTTGAAGTTTTGGAAATTTACATCATTTTCTCCATTATCTTCTGAACGGATGAAAATTTCCAGTTCAAACTTGGTACACTTCAGTTTTACTGGATGAAAAATTATTTTCGTCATAAAATGACGGTACAGTAGCGTAGTTATGGGATTTTGTACCAATTCAAACCCCTTAAACTCCTACGCCAATGAGTGAAAATTAGAATTGTATACAAATTTGAAAACTATGATGCATTTTCTATCAAAAAGTCTTCCTGATTATTTTCACTTGGAGACTTCCTGTTCGAGCTATGTTGATCTTTCTAATCAAAGCTATTTTATGGAATTTTGTTTGAAAGGCTATTTAAAAAGTAAAAAAATATTCAAATACCTATTCAACGATAAAAAATAATTCGTAATAAATGCTTAAAATGATCGTGTCTCTTTCCAGTACAAGGTGAATCACATGACATTACTCCAGGGTGGCGGCATTTCGAGCAAAATGATTTCGACTAATTACGACAATCATTTCTGCTATGCCCCATTACCCCGCATCTCCAACAGGAGATGGGCTGTATTGCGGTATTTCGATTCAGCCAGGTAGGATACTGCGTCTTGTAGTGGCTCCGGAGTCCACAATCTCAACAAGTCTGCTCAGGGATATTCGGTATCCCGGACTCGACTGTGGATTTTGGTTCAGACGCAGGTTGCCTACCCGGCGATTCCATAGTCCTTACTGTTGGACTTGGAATTTGTGCCCTCACTGACACTGGAAATATCCTCTTCTGCATGAGTTTCTGCTCAGCCTGCAGAATCTCAAATTCTTCTGCCTGTAAGATTAACGACGGCACGTCGTTAAAGGTCCCTTCTCGGATGAATTAGCTATACTCCGGTAATAAGTTTCGGTGCAACCAGAACAATTTGCGTTCTGCGGTCATTGCACCATGTCTCCCAATCATTGTCTGCATATCAACAACATATGCAGCAGAGATCTCATTCATGCGTGGATGCCTGCGACTGATCTGTATCTCCAGATTAATGTGGTAATTGGCATCCATGAAAAATAGGGTAAAGTCTCTTTGGAAACGATAACAATAAGGAATCTTTCGGGGTATTCACCTGCATAACTATTCCATCTGGCCGTTCCAGGTAAGTGGCGGAATCTGACTTTCCACTAAATAGGATGCGGTATTGATGCAAACGCGAAGCACTACCCGGAGCTGCGTAACTGTATCCAGGCACATGCTGAACATGAGTGAACGGAATATTGTACCCTTGCTGAACAGTAGTTACTGGAACATTGTGAGCAGTTACTTGCGGAACAGTAGGTGCTTGCGGAACCATAGGTGTTTGCATAACGGTCGTTATTTGCAGGATAATCGGTAATTGCGGAACGGTTGGAGCTTTCATCCACGGCGATGTCACATTTGACGACGGGGTTCTATAACTTGGTTAGTTCATAGGATTCGGTGGAGAAGAGTGAATCAGCGTTTGCAACAGTGGTGTCGTCATTACTACGATGTTGGCGTATGTCACTGTATTCGTAGTGGACGTAGTTGCCCAATACGACGGCTGTATCACCGGTGTGCTCCTTATTGACGGTCGTGACTGAACAGCAGAAGGACTAAACGTCGATGTTGTGTTTAGTGCAGCTTTGGTTGTCAATGCCTTGATTAGTGATGCCATGATCCTTTCTGACATTTCACGCGAAGGGCGTATTATTCCTTTACGGACACCCTCCACGCAACTTCGGCGTAAGTTTACGGCGGATCCATTAAGGTCAATACTATAATTGGAGAGCACTTTCTGAAGTTGTGCCTTCTTCAATAAATGAGTCCAGCTGACTTTCAAATCAACCTCGGTCGGTTCCGTTTCAGTGGCGGCTCGTGAACTTTTGAGAGAGGAGGCTGGACATAAAACGTTTTTGTAAAAATATACTCTATTCACAGCCTTTTAACCTTTGCACAGCGACCGTACCAGCTACTTCAGTGACAAAATTGATTGTTACTCAGCAAGAACCAACGTGGAGGTATAGAGTTTCTATTAGCAAAAAATTTATTTTTTTTCGTTTTTTGCCTTTTATTTTTTTTGGATTTTCAATATTTTTTCTTTTTTTTGGAATTTTTCATATTTCGTTTTTTTTTAAATTAATTTTATTTACTTTTTTTATATATTAACGGAATTCTACGGTCTTTAGTTTGCGAAAAATGATCAATAATATTATCAAAGAATGTATCTTTTGTTTTAAGTGTTTTACTAAATCTTTTTCAATAGATATTAAACTAACATTGTATAAACGATTTTGGCCCATTGTATTTCGCATGTAAGTTTTGATTCGTTTTAGAGTAGAAAATGATGTCTCCACCGATGCCGACGTGACAGGAATGGTGACTGTCAATCAAAGTAGTTTATAAAACTGAGGTAAAACTTGTTGCAAATCATTGTCCATCATATATTTTATCATATCGGTGTGAATGTCGTACTGGCCTAAAATATCTTTATCCGAGTATATAACGCATAATTCATTGTGCAGTGCTATTTCATCAAAAAATTTATATTTTAGAACTAAGTTATACAAAAAACTTCAATTCATGTAAATCGGAAAATCGAATCTCAATTTGACCTTTCATAGTATCTAAAATTTCATAAGAAAATGTGTTTATAATGTAGTTTCTTGTCTACCAAATTATATGTTTTCCTCCCTTAACAATATTCTAATAGGTTAATTTAAACTTAATACTCGATGTGATATGTTCCTGCGATTTTTCATGTCTGTCTATACCACGAGCTAATTTTTTCAAATCATCATAACCCGAGTGCCCCCAACATGAAGTTGTATCAGATGTAAATAGCAAGCAATACCAGTAATATAATTTTTTTAAAACCGGCCAGAAATTAGTACTTTCCGGTTTATTTTTAGGTCAGAAAATCTCATTTTGTCGGACCGAGCCAGAAAATTATTGTGATAGTCCTGTAAAAGCTTTTACCGGACTCATTTTTATTTACTTTCCGGCCTATCTAATGAAAAAAATAATAAAATAGTTAGTCTAAGATAGCGGTCAATTGGTTTCTATAGTAACCGAGTTTTGTATTATTTAAAACTATAAAATAACTTGACATATTTTGACGTTTAGTTGAAAACGTGACATTTATTATTAAATGGATATTCAAAATGATTGTGAATTAATGGAAGATGAAATTATACCAGATGAATTGTTAAGGCGGCCACCCAAGCAACGTTTGATTTATTACCGTCGAAGTCCCGGATACGATATGAACAAACATACCAAATTTTTGAAAAGTTAATTAATAAAGAGTTCTTGTTATAAAAATATAAACTGAATAATATGAAGTTTATGGTACAACAATGTCTGTTTTAAAAAAAATATTGTACGTAATACGTCCCAAAAGTGCTTTTACTGGACTCGCAGGCTTGCAGGACTCGCCTGCGGCTCGCCCTGCAATTTGCCCACTCGTCCAGTAAAAGACCACTTTCGGGACTTGTTACGTAAACTACTATTATTGTGTACCTCAGATCCCGTTAACCATAAATATTTTTTACAATTATCAGTATCAAATGATCGATTTTGAAACATACCTGTCATCACTAATCTTTTCAGCAACTAAATTCCTACTCATTTTAACGTTCAATAACCAAAGAACTCTTTGTTAATAACTCAAAAAACACTTTTATCATATGTTAATCCACTAAATGGATTTTCTAAGAGGCAGCAACTTACTCACTAACACTCATTTCAAATTTACAACAGACAACAATCTAACCCTACTTCGCGTGGCGTGACAACACATAAACAAGCACTGACTGATCTACTCAGCAGTCGGCAGAACGCACGTGTCGTATTTCATAGATTGCGAGCGGCTGCCGCAGGCTAGCCTCCAGAGGGTGTTGCCATTTTCGCTGATTTAGCCTATTTGGCGATCGGACTGCTAGGAAAAATGGCAACTGCGTTGAACAACACATGCTCAGTGTTTGAGATATATAGAGAGTCTAGCCTCAGATTGTTGGCAGATTAAAAATAACTACTGAGAACGGGGAATTAATTGTAAAATTTTGAAAATTATCAGAGGAACAGGAAATAAAATGGAGAATGATCATTAAGATAAATGATAAATTGCTGAGGAGGATGAGCCTCCTTAGCCTCCTTCGAGGAGCCGCCACTGTTCCGTTTGGCTTTCCTCGCCATCATACCAAAATTGCACCATTTCGTCATATTGAGCTAGCCACACCTCAATATTGGTAGACGTTGGCTGCGGCGCTTCAGGCATGGCATTTGTTTACTTAGGGAACTTCATCATATCCAATCCAATTCAAAATCAAAGTTTTCAATTCCTTAAAGAATTTATTCGATCAAAGATAGGTAACGGATGAGGGTGCGGTGATCGAAACCAGCACACACCTTCCGTCTGAAAAAGCAGGAGCAATAAAAACACTAGCCCCAATTTGGGCAACGTAATTTCGATTGTGGAAGATAACGCCAAAACGGTCTAGCCAATCACCACAAAAATGTTACCAATGACTTCCTCGGTGTCGATTTAGTTGAAAAGGAGCTTTGACTCGCCCTATCCGGGTTACGGTTGACTGAGAAAATCAAAGGGCAAAATAGGGGCAAAAATCAAAATTTGGACAAAATATGGAGGTGAAGTTGATAATTGTACACCTCACGAAACAATCAATTTTTCAGTAGGATTCACGGTTACAAAATTGATATTTCCACTGAAACGGGGTGACGGATCAAAAAATAAATTTCATCAAACAACCTTGGTGAACACGGGGAACAAGTTTCCATGAGAACTTTTCCAAATTTTCAAAATTGAAGAACAAACTCCTGGGGATGATCCGAAAACGTGTTCGAAACATTGGGTCTTGAAGCTTGTTCTTCTGTCTCCCCATATCTGAAATTTCATCTAAAACAGACCATCAGTTCAATTGCAATAAGTAATTCAACTTTTCACCTTTTCGAAATAAAATGAAAAAACTCCCCCTCGGTTTATTCTCGAAAGTCGCTGCTCGTGGGCGCCATTTTATGACGTTCCTTGTCACTTGCGGTAAACTGCTCACTGCGGTTAACTTCAAAACCTCGGGCGCCAGATTTTCTGAAGGTTTCCTTTTTGAGGACTTCTGCTAGGGTCTTCCCCACAAGGCTTGTCACTATGCTATCGTCCCTAGGGTACCTACAGTACAGTGAAGTATAACCATTGGGCAGATATACTAGGATATACTTATACTTCGGGATTGACAAAGCGTGCACAAATATATCAGAGACGCTCCTGCAGTTCAAACATACACACTCTGTACACACCGTACAATCACTTGAATATTTCAATTCACGTGCGGATTGAAACCGTAAGCGGTCAGACTTATGACGAAATAAACTCACATATAACAATCTAGTTTACTGAAAGCAACGGATCTCTGATATCATACAAACGTAACCAATAACAAACCGCTGAAATCAATATATCGTAATGCTTTTGCATTATGAATTTTACATAAGGTTATGGCTTACCTTATGTAAAATTCACTAACACGAAACACTATTAATAACACTTTTAGAGTGACACAATTCAAATTCTCAATCTTCAATTGACTTCTGAATAATGATCAGTAGTAATGATCTTGACCTTTCCTCTGTCAGTCTTTTATATGTTTTCGAAGTTCTGGTCAACTCCGTACCACCAATTCCTTATTTTGTACCGTGGCCTCTTTTATTCATGTTCCGAACAATGCTTGAAAGTGACGCTACTTTTTAGATCTAAGATTCGCGCTCATGATCCTCCGGTAGTTTGTCCACGGCGCTGGAAACAAATGTTATCGGAGTTTTTCGGTTCAACGCAGTTTTTACACATAAGGTTGTTCGAACTTTGATGCGTTGATTCACCAGATCCCCATTTTTGCAGCATAAGTTAATCTGAATGAACGCAAATTTTTTGGGCGGGCATGGATGCACTATGTACGATTTATTTATTGAATTAATTACACTTATTCAAAATTACGGAGATTTAGAAAGGTGACAATCACGGAATGCACATTCGGAGCTCACGCATATCTTTGGAAATAACCGGAGTTTACGTGTAATATTCGTATTTACCGCCTGATCTCAAATAAATGATACATTAAATTCTAAGCTTCATATAAAAAATTCTCGGGAATTAGGTCACATTAACACTCTGTTGTTATAAATGTTCTAAGCTTCGTTACAGCATACTAACGGCCACTGCATTTTTGAAAATTCTTGGAAAGTAATCACGAAGACACTACACAATGAGGGAACAAATGCATGGATACAATTGGATGACTGTTCAGTACGAGAAAGGCTAAATAGGAAGTACGGTGGAAGATGGATTGGTATAGGTGGTCCAGTTGCATGGCATCCTCGATCACCTGACCTCTATCTTCTGGACTTCTTTGCTTGGGATTATTCGAAAGATAAAATTATGTCACGCCGCACGCTGGTTCATAATAGAGAAGATCTACTTAATCGTATTCGAAGAGCTTGTGGTGAAATTAATAATAAAATGGTAATTCGGACAAGGTCGTTGAGAAATCTATGTCGGCGTTGGGCTGAAGTGAATGGATCTTTTTGAGCATTTATTATGAATTATTCTTCATATTTACCAATAGATATATATTTAAATATTTCATTACGTTTTAAATAGCTTTTTAAAAGAAATTTCATAAGATAACCCTGATTAGAAAAATCAAAATAGCTCGAACAGGAAGTGAAATTTATCAGTCGAAAATTTTTTCAGAAAATGAATCATAGTTTCCAAATTTCTGGACAATAATTGTTTCTGACCATTGGCGTAGAACTTTAAGGGGTTAAAACCCCATAACTACGCTACTGTATTAATCTCAAGAAATTTTTTTCGGATCGAAAAAATTCCTCATCCAGTGAGACTGAGGTGTACCAAGTTTGAACTGAAAATTTTGATTTGTTTAGAATATAATGAATAGAATGTAATAATTTTTCAAAACTTCAACACCCTGTATCACGGAAACGAAGGAATTTAGAGAAAAATTTTATATCAGAGATCCCTATTATTTTCAGAAGTTCTATCATACGAAAAAACTGAAACACCCTGTATATCTTGTTGATATAATATGTCAAGAATTAAACAGAGTAATGTTCGGAATATACACAGTTCAGGACTTATTGCAGATAAACTCTAATACCCTTTCAATTAAAATTTGATTCCTCCTCAGTCTTCTACACAACTGAAAATATCATCAGTTTTCCCTAAGAAAAAGTATATGGTACAATTTGCATCTAAAATATATCGATTTATATACGGAAATGCGTAAAAAAGCACCAACGATTTCGAGAAAAACTTTTGTAATTTTGGTAAAGTAATGGAGAATGTTAGAAAATATAAGGATGTCAAACTGGTAACGACATGGGGTGGTAGATATGGAAAAAATTATTATATTTTTCTGCCAAATTTTCACAGATATTATAGAAATGAAAAGATTAAATTTCCTATTCAATGAACCCATTTCTTTTGGATTATCCATTATAAACATTTACAAAACTTTACTATACGATTTTGTTTAGAATAATACGATAAAATCATTCGGTGATAATTTAAAATGATGTTGAGTGACACAGACTAGCTTATCTTTCATATCACATATCCGAATGTATGTGAACATATCAAACGACATGTATTCGGACATACGACAAAAATAATTTTGACGATTACTATCAATGCTTATCCAACATGTTCCTTATGGTAGTAAGGCACAAGCGCAAGAAAGTGTTCAAGCTGATAAACAAGCGAAATCACAGAAAATTAATTCAAAATATCATGTGCCGAGTAGGTAGACAAGAATCAAATCTTTGGAAGCAAAAAACGATGCCGAAAAGTCAGAGGACGTCGATGGCAGTAAAGGAACCGATTGGTTATTTCAAAAGGGTGTAGTAGTTGTGTGATTTTGGAAATATCTGGAATAGAATACTAAAACATAAATGAAAGGAATTGGATGATTCCTCCGCAGAGGAGATGTCCAAGGTGTATAAAATGGAAGAAATAGTGAGAAAGGAAAATTGAAAACTTTGTACGTTCAAAACTAAAATTTAATTACCTCAGTCAGTCGTGATAGTAGAACCGATTGATTGTCAAGAGCACACTTGAAGCTGAAGTTGAAAATGAGTTATGCATATATTCAAATAGGTTGATAATTATGATAATCATTGAAGTAGCTAATATCTCTTCTCATTCATAATACTTACATCAACAATCAAAATAGAAGGCAGCTTCATCGATTGAACGAACTGGAGAAAAATTTGACGGAAAAACTTACAACAAAAAAATATTACGGCATGAAGATCATGAACAAAATACTGAATTCTAATCTGGTTTGAATGATAAATAAGTCTTTCTCAGGAATAGAATATAACAATCATTATTCTAATGATAACAAATGCAAATTGGCAATGTGCTCAAAAACAAATATGTAACTCATGAATTATACAAAAATTTCCAGTTGAATCATTACATATACGTATAGTTAAAGGTATATATACAATCATCAGGAAATATAAAATGTTACATTGATTGTTATCAATGATTATATTCTGTAATGCTGCTACGGATAGAACAAATGATTCATGATACCATTTTTCAAGTTCTTTATCATACATTTTCAAATTTTCATAATAATTATTATGGTGGAACATGGATGAGGGCATAGCGATGTTATTTCAAATTCTACAGGGAAATGCGATTAATTGAAAACGTTATCCATATTAGGTATATCCGGGAAATTATACTTGCACCCATTGTCTGAAAAATAACCAAATATTAGGTGAAAAAATACACGTTTTCTTCGTAGATCGTTTTTCTTACCTGCATCCATGAATAGCGCACTCCTGCAGTCTCTACTATTGATAATTTTCAAGTAATTCCTTGATGGCCATGAATGTACTGTAATACATCTCATCACTTCCTTTTCTCAGTAACTTTTCTATATACTTTGAATATTCTTTACTGATATTCGAGGCATTTTGGAGCACTTTAATAGCGTTTCTATTAAAAAGGCTTTTATGCTGACGTTGAAAAACTCATTTGATTTGCGGCATGTTTTGCACACAGCTATCCATATCAATATGTAGATGAACGAAAGTATCTCCAAATGAATATTCACAGCAATAAATACTCTAAGCATATCTCGACATGCGTGTGCGAAAGTCGGTAATAAGTTTTCGGAAAATAATTGCCCCATTGCATAGCAACCGAATCTATTCCTAGATTCTTTGAGTAACAACTGAACCTATTTGTAGATACTTGAATAGCTGAATAACTAAATCTATTTTATTGATTGGTTAATATTGTGCCATAGCTTCTGGTCATTGTCAACTTCTTCAAGCGAGCCACGCACTGCCTGATAGACAAATTCTCAATCGAGCGTCCAGTGGATGGAATTGATTAAGGGATTGACATTCCAATTAGGAGGTGAAACTATGACATTTTGCAGTGAACTACTCCCAAAATTTTGTCAGCTGGGGCTTCATATTAGAGAGACTTTTGGACACTTGGAGAACTGTATGGAATGGGAATAGAACTCTCTCAGCGTATCTGCTTCGGTCTAGCTAAGTTGCGCGAATTTGTGTAAGGAACTCGTCTCAATAATCTATATGGATCACTTGAGTTTCACTTGGTGCAGTTTCAACCCAGAATTTCGATGATTGGGGAAGTTTTGAAAGTTTCTTGTCAAGATATTTAACGATACTAGAACGCAAATATACAACGACGTAAGGGGAATGTCTGAACGTCATTTGGACTGATGAGGACCTTCGAAATCACCTAGAAGGAGTTCGTTCTGTCTGTATAACAGATCACTATTCTTCTGGATGAATCGTTGTAGAAATAACATCGGTAGATGAGGTCGATGGGTAACTTGACTACTCCAGTTCGATTATGAAATCGTACACCGTAAGGTCAAACAGCACCTTATGCCTGATTATCTATCTGGCTATGTTCCTATTGCAAGTTCTTCAGAAACCATTAACTATATATTCAAAGAACTAACGATCGCTGGTATCGGAGGATAGTACCTGCAAAACCCCTATAATTCATCTCACTGGATGAAGTACTTACAATTATGTTCTTACACCTAATACGATGATATTAGATGAGGCATCTAATTGGAAAATGGTAGTTCCGAAAGATTTCCGATCTCACTTATTGCATAAATAACATGACGATGTGCAAGGGGGACACTTGAGTATATTCGAAACATATTGGAAACTACATTGTATGTTTACTTGGTCGAAAATGAAGACTGACGTTGTATCGCATATTCAACAATGTCAAATACGTGACCAGCATAAACAAAAAGCACCAGCAGCTGTGATGGAACGTCGCCTTTACATAAAATTGCCATAGAAAATAATCAGTTCAGACTCAATGGGTTCATTACCTAGATCTTCGGAAGGTGTTTGGGCCAGAACGCCTTGTATGATATCACGTTGAATGTTTTTACTATTGGCGCTACTGCGCATATAACGTAGCCATGGAGTTGTTGTTGCTCTCGATTCAAAAACGAGAGACGTTCGAACGTCATGTTTCCGGCATAATTGTATTTGAAAGTTAAAAATAAAATAAATAAAGAAAACCTACAGTCCACTAATTAATAAGCAGCATACCCACAACATTGCTCACTTCGACCGGGATGAATTAGTGAAGTAAATTGAGAAAAGTGTGTGAGAATAAAAAGCGCCATTGCCAGAACGGGTCAAACGTCAACACAACAGGGGTCCAGCCCGTGTCAAAACAGCACATATTCGAAGAAAGCCGTGAGTCCAAATACCAAATAATCATCCCACCAAATATTAGTTCTTATTAATAAATAGATTCAGAACGGAATCTATTTGAGTTTCGTTACAGTTGTTTTGAGTTTTTTATTGTGAGTTGAATAATAATATATGAAATTTACAATGGCTGATGTATTGAAGGTTAAACGAGGTACTTTTAAAGGTAAAGTTACTCGTATGCAATCACATATAGATTCTCTAGATCTCTCAAAAATAGATGAAGTAATCATAAATGAATTAATAGCTCGTCTACAAAAATTTGAACTATGCCTTGATGAATTTGAAAAAGTGCAATTGGAAATTGAAATAACTATGCCTTCGGACACTGATGCAATAGAGCGAGAAGAATTTGAAAAATCGTATTTTCCAGTATTGTCACAAATTAAAACGATTTGTGCCAGATATTCTCAAAATCAAACGAACCCTAGTTCAAATGGTACCGACTCGATTCGTTTCGTTCCTTTGCAAAATATCAATTATTCAAATCAAAATATCAAGCTAGTAGGTAACCCCTCACTTGGGGCAGACTTTCCAGAGGCTTAGCCTCCGGCCACTTCCGATCTGAGCAGACGGCTTGGCCATTCCAAGGTCATCCACAATCGCGCATGCGCAGTCATAGAAGTATATGGTTCACCAATCGATGGTCTATGGTTTGGTAATCTATGGTGCACCCGACTATGCTCTATGGTTCATCAATCGATGGACAGGTAGGCTATGGTTTGGTGATCTATGATTCCTCCAACTATGGTCTGGTAAATCTATGTTTTTTCCAATCTGCAGTCTGTGAACTAGTCATCTGTGTACTCGCATCCTACTGAAATGAATATTTTGTTATCCTACACCGGATTCGAACCCGAGAAATTAATTCCAAAGTTAGGTGGCTTAACCGCCCAGCTATGGAGGACTTGAATTAATCAATTTAAATGTAGTATATAACCTGAGTCACTTCTACTGAAATGAATTTTTGTTCTACACCAGATTCGAACCCGAGAAATAAATTCTAAAGTCAACGGCTTAACCGCTCAGCTATGAAGGACTTGAGAATGAGTGATTTTAATGTAGTATATATAATCTGAGTCAACTCTACTGAAAAATGAATTTTGTCCTACACCAGATTCGAACCCGGGAAACAAATTCCAAAATCGGCTCCTTAACCGCTGAGCTATGGAGGACATGATAACAATCGTCTTTAATGTAGTAGATATAGCTCCGGTGCACCCTAGGTTTGTCACGTGGGTCTAGCCTAATGTCACCTGTTTCATCTTGATTATAGGTAAAGGTGAGCCTAACCTCATCCATAATAAGTTTAAATCGAAAGAATGTGATTTTTGTGTCACACAATTAGTTTGAAAGTTGAAAATAGTAATTCTGAACACGTGCTTCAATATTCAAAAAGTATGTCATTCAAAATATCAGTAATTGTCGAATTGAATACACATCGTATAAAATTAATAATCTAATTCTATAAAATAAAAAAATAGTTATGATATCACACATATTTTATTTACGATTCAGAATAATCTCTCTTTCTATAGAGAGTTCAGTAAAGGTCAAGAAGCGATATGAATATGATAAATTCAAATTATTAATAGAAAATAATTCTAACATCTCATATCCATATTCGTTTAATCTGTGTGTGTGTGTGTGTGTGTGTGTGTGTGTGTGTGTGTGTGTGTGTGTGTGTGTGTGTGTGTGTGTGTGTGTGTGTGTGTGTGTGTGTGTGTGTGTGTGTGTGTGTGTGTGTGTGTGTGTGTGTGTGTGTGTGTGTGTGTGTGTGTGTGTGTGTGTGTGTGTGTGTGTGTGTGTGTGTGTGTGTGTGTGTGTGTGTGTGTGTGTGTGTGTGTGTGTGTGTGTGTGTGTGTGTGTGTGTGTGTGTGTGTGTGTGTGTGTGTGTGTGTGTGTGTGTGTGTGTGTGTGTGTGTGTGTGTGTGTGTGTGTGTGTGTGTGTGTGTGTGTGTGTGTGTGTGTGTGTGTGTGTGTGTGTGTGTGTGTGTGTGTGTGTGTGTGTGTGTGTGTGTGTGTGTGTGTGTGTGTGTGTGTGTGTGTGTGTGTGTGTGTGTGTGTGTGTGTGTGTGTGTGTGTGTGTGTGTGTGTGTGTGTGTGTGTGTGTGTGTGTGTGTGTGTGTGTGTGTGTGTGTGTGTGTGTGTGTGTGTGTGTGTGTGTGTGTGTGTGTGTGTGTGTGTGTGTGTGTGTGTGTGTGTGTGTTTGTGCTGCTATTCACCTTCTCGTGGTCTTCGATATGTTTGTCTACGAAAAAAGTGGATGCTTGCGATTCCGGATAGAAATCGTGTTAACGAGGCCTTTTATGTGTGCGAGCATGTATAACGAAAAAAGAGAAGTTATTTTTGAGGTGAGTAATACATTTTGACATGAGTAAAAACAAGCCCCTCTATATAACAATTTTTACGTAAGTAAGTATTTAGAGGATATATTCCCCTCCTAATTTCTCTTATTGATATTTATAATTCCTTCTAGCAAATGCGTCAATGCATCAAGTTTAGTTTAGTTATCGCTGAAAATATTTTTCCCTTGAGAATTTCACCCATGTTTTAACACATCCAATTTATTTTTTATCTATTTACGTTTCTTGTATCCATATCAACAGAGAACATTTATTAGATTCAGTATAATTTCCTTATGATCCACCGTTACATATCGTTCGAGAGTTTTTATAAACAAACCCCTCTATTTAACAATTTTTACGTAAGTAAGCATTTAGAGGATATATCCCCTCCTGTATTTTCAAGTGATATTTTATCATTCAATGTTAGGTTTCATAAAATAGTTTATAGATGTATGAAATTATCAAAACACTTTCTATATCTTCCTTTATCGAAAGCATATTCATAGGGAAAATCAAAAATATAGACTTCTTGAGAAATTATTTATTGTTATTATTATTATTATAAGAGGGAAAAAGATTCAATACAAAAATATTTATCCTCAAAATATCATTTGTAAAATACATAAAACCATATAAACAATCAATATAAAAAACTTCATCACTTGGTTCTTCACACTAAACTCCGAACTAATCCGTTAATCGGGGAATACTCCATGATACGATCGTTTATGATGATACAATAAGCGCGGGTGTTTTTAGGAAAATTCAGGATACTTTCCATCTCTAGTTTAACGTCAACTGTTGATGACTTTATAGCATCATTCTGTTTCGAGCAATCAATCACGAAAATTGCTTTGTTCTTGAATGCTACATAATCTAGCATCGGTTCGCTCATAATTTTATTCGAAAATGATTTCTGGAAATCATAGTACATCTGGTACGCTTCCACGTATTGTTGATCGTTGAAATTCATTTTCATTGCTTCATATAGATAACATTCTGAATTCAAGAATAATTTTACATTTAGCAAGTTTATATTATCGAAATATGTACTTTGCTTAACAGGATTATTTTTTCGATCAGTTTGGAAGGCTAGAATCACATATCTGGGGCGTTCCAAATTCATTGATGTTTTAACAGCCCAAATGTCGCGAGTGCTCTCCTTCATCAACGGATTTTCATGCAGATCCCAGCTGCGAAATGGAATCAAAATAGGCTTCTCAGCACTCAAATTTCCCAACATTTGAAATTTAACTTGATCACTTGGAAACACATGTCGCACTTTTAATGCTATCGTCTTCACATTTATTTTAGCTCTCTTTGTACCTGTGCTATTGGTATAACAATCGTTATCGGTTCGAGACCTTATCAAGCGCAGCTTATGTTTACCACTCAAGACTTTGTTATAGTCAATGAATAGGCCTAGTAGAAAATTCAGAGGTATCCATAAATTGATTTTATTATTGTAGACTGAACTCATTGCATCCTTATATGACCATCCAGAAATAGCTAGAGGTACAGATTCGTGTTCGGCATATGTTAGATAAGCTCTGATGGTGCTGACAATACCAGGATCGCGTACTTTGTCTATCTCTTTCCCATTCAATTCATAACTGATATATTCAAAGAGAAACGCTCCAAAATTATTAGTTAGGGTACATTCACCATCACCACTTGCTTCTGGCTGGAATTCTGCCTCGATGAATGAAGCAGACGAGGCTAAATCTACCAACACATCTTGTTGATTGATTAATATCTCAATTTCATCGCTGTAGCCGAAAGATGTTGTATGTGGATAGTAGGTGTGAATTTCTTCTCGAATGATGTCTTCATTAAAGTTTGGTTCGTTGAATATTTGAAGTTTTTCGGACATGGTAACCAAGGGACTTCAAAAAATTTATATTTTCCAATGATAGTGCTGCAGCAACCTTCTCCCTTGAACTCGTTGTAGATAATGACTGATGGTCAATATGAAGATGTCTGTTATTGCTGAAATCCAAACCCATGTCCTCTAGTGACGTCGACTGTAACAACCTTCTCAGATGAATTCTTTCCATATAATGAATGCTGGTGAGTATTGGATTATTATTTATTGTTGGAAGCCATAATCTCTTGCGATCTTTTTCAACTCCAACCGTATAATGATTTCTTCTCCACGAAAATTTACCCGTTTCCAATTCTGATCTAAAATATTCAGTGTGATGTTATCGAAGGACGTCTTGTTGATTATCGGTAGATAAATAAGATTCTTCGGCTCTATATCAATGGAAAACCCAGGTGGTACAAGAGGTGAAAACTCATATATCGTATGAGCTAACTTATTGTTATAATATGCTCCTGCGGTTAAGTTACACTCCACTCTAATAGTTTGAACTTTGATTATGTTTATAGGTCGGTCAGATACATGTACTTCACGAGATGTCAATTTCTTTTTGCTGAATCCCAGCAGTTCGCTTATACTATCTTTAGGAATAAAATTTACTTCAAAATCACTCTTTAGTTCTGTGTGTAGAGTGTTGTTGTTGGATTTTATTGATAATTTCCGGTCACGTTCTTCTTGCTTCACTCCTATCCCACAAACTGCACTTTGTATGAAATCCTCGATGTCTGTCAACTCGTAGGACCCTGTAGGTATAGTTACTACTTCTTCCTCACCCTTCACATTTTTATAATAAAATTTATTAAAACCTTCTTCAATGTTCGGAATGCTATTGTACGTATGCAAACCAACAAGTGCAATAGAATAATTTGAATAAGGATCTAGTTCTATTGGTGGGTGAAAATCTACAGACAAGCGGGAGCTCTTACCCGTGATAGTGAACGTCTGAGACATGATTGATGAAAACTTTATCAACAATGTATTTATATACTAATAAATACAATTTTAGTCGACCACAACTGAAGAATTAGATAGGAATTTCAAACATAACTGGCCACAATTATAAGTGTTATATTGCTGAAAATTGTCGTGATTGAATAATATCTTACATTTTTTGAAATAATCCACCAATTCGTGAGAGGGGCGTAAATTGCCAAAACTATCATAATAAAAGACTGTATCACCACCTTTCTTAAACCCAACCCAGTGAGTGCCTTCATTGTCCGAGCTATCTAAATTAACTATTCCACGCTCGTTTTTCCATGGTCCGTTGGATGGCAGTTCATCACGCATAAATACTCCTCTAAAATGGGGAATTTTCAGAGCTTTTGCTAGTTTTCGTAGATCGAGATCGGTCAGAGGTCTTCTGGGTAGGTTTTTTGGATGTTTATTTAAATATAGACCAAGACCTTTGCGATACTTTTTCAAATATAGACCAGATCCTTGTTTTCCCAAAGCTATAGCTTCCATTGTTTTATTATGTCTTTCCGTTTCCTCCAAGGTTTTCCGAGCTGCTTTGCTGTCGTTGACGGCCTTAGCGATGCCAGCACCACCTCCCGCCAATGCTCCAGCAGCTGATAAACCGGCAAATAGAGGTATTAAAAATGGTAAAAATCCTCCAGTCTTTGGAATAGGAATTACTCTTGGTAATCGAACATTTTTCCGACCACCTGCTTTTTTGAATTGTTTTCGTGCAACTTTCAACGCTGTTTGAGATGTTCTCTTCAGATTGGTGGGGTCAAACTTTTTCTTCATAACTTTTCTTACCCCATCGACAATTGCACTTCCGAACCCAACCTTCTTTCTCATGCCCATCCCCAATTTCTCCTTTGCCTTCATAATTTTATTCACACCGAAAGCGGCAATCCTCTCTCCAAATTTTGTGTCTTTAGATTTGACACGTTGCCAAGCAGCGTTCTCTAATATTTTATCCGCCTCGTGACGTCCTTCCAAACTAGCGTTTCGCAGATATGAAATATCGTGTTGGCGGCAAGCTTTATCGAGTGGATTGATACCTGAATCTCCTCTTCTCAACCGTTCTTCTAATTTTGTACCGGGACCACAGAATTGATAACCAGAAATATGAAGTTCAAACGGGAGCTTGTTTATAAGCGTATTGAGAACACCTTCTCCTACGTAAGCTTCCATACAGACGGATGAGAATTCAAGATTGCACCGTTATTTAACGAGGGGAGGGAGAAAAACTGAAGATCTCAAAGTAATATTATTTATTAATTTCAAAATTTTCTCAATACAAAAGACTTAAGTATAATCTTAACAATATTTGTTTCAAATATTATAATCTTCACTCTTGATTCACCCTCATATTCACGGAATTTTGTTCTATTATAATATCCATACTCTCGAGTCAATAATATTCCAGCTATTTGTTTGTTCCTAATAATATCCAAATGTTTAATGATGGGTTCATTGAACGAGATCCGAATTATTAATCCAACTGTTGTGATTATTATCTAGACCCAACCATTTCACATACTGTTGACCCCTCCTCTTTCGTAATATTTTTCCGACTAAATACACATCGGGTTGTTTTGTTTTCTGTAATTCTTGCTCATAGAAACAGCCGCTGATTGGTGCGTTGGTCATATCTTCTAGTAGATATCTGACCGGGCTGGTAATTTTTACTCTGATGATTTTAAATAATTCCGTACTCCAATTGGGCGTAAATCCCTTCTCAAAAATATGTTTAGCCTCACTTATTCGTACCACATCTCCAACGTTGTATTTGTGAGGCAGAGCTAACTTGATGTGTGAGTAGGATCGCTTCAATATCTCGCTCTCAATCTGTTTCGTCACTTTTATTGGAGCCATATTTATAGTACTATGTTTACGTTTATTATATTTTTTTGTGGTTTCTTCAAGTATATCAAGCCATTTGTATTTCCCGCTAAGACTGAAATGTTTGTAGAGCGATTCCTTTAATGTTCGAATGACACGTTCAGCAATGGCTGCTTTTTTCACACTATACGTATTATAATGATTGATATTATGTTCCTTCATTAGATCGTTAAAGTGTTTATTGAAGAATTCTTTTCCCTGATCGCTTTGCAGATTCCTAGGCTTACGATGTCCTCCTAGCAATATAGAACTGACCGCTTTCCGAACCTCTTCGGCTGATTTCGTTTTCAGCGGGCGTGTCCATAGAAATTTCGAGAAACAATCGATCATAACCAAAATGTATTTGAATCCTCTATTTTCACGAGCGTAATTACTCATTTCAGCCAGATCCATTTGCCACAAATCATCCAAACCTTTTATGATCGTTCTGCGCCGTTTGAAATTCTTCCTACTAGGCTTATGAAGCTCATGCACAACTTGTTCTCTACTCATCTTATCAATGCGGAAATCTAGTTTAGAATTAATTTTTTGGGTATATTCACAGGATTTGGAGTAATACGTTTCAAAGAGCCCTGCTTTGTTGTTGTTGTGGATGATGAGGGTCTCTTCTTAGAAGGTTCCACAGATGTCATCCGTCGTTCTAACGCCTCCACTTTACTAGTAATGTCATTTAGACGCATGTTCACAATGTTAAATGTGTTATTGATCTCTTTCAATTCATTTCTGTTTTCCCTCACACTATCACTGATTGTTTTATACTCTGATTTTATATAGATCCCCATTCCATTATATTTATTCTGAATGTCCATCAGATGTTTATCAATGTTGAGAATAACCTTCTCATTAGTTAATTTATGTTCATCCAGATCCTTGTTGATATCTTTGATCAAATTATCAACCCTAACATTGAAGGTATCTTTAAGACTGGTTTCCGTTTTCAGATTCAGTTTGTATGTTAATTTATCAACATATACTTTATTTGCAACATCTCCATCATCATTCGGTGATTTTACGTTGCACAATCTACGATTTTCCATATCATAACTTCCATCACTCGTTAGGAATAATCCTTGTCCGTGAACTTGTTTGAAATTATTATTAAATACATTTGTATCATATATCCACATGGAAGAGGAGGCTCTGCCAAACTTATCCATTGAAACCATCTTTATAACTGTGATGAATTTGTCTTACACTCGGTTTTTGTTCGATTACACCAGCCTCTATCAATTCTTCTATTATAGAGACTATCTCGTTGTGATGGTTATTGTTACCAGCGAGCGAGGATGCAACAAGAAGTCTCAGTCTATCCACAATTTCGTTAACGTCATCCCAATAAACATATTCGATTGGTTTCTCGTTATATTCAAGCATATCATTTTTGATATATGCATTTCCAGTGTATGTTTTGGACCTTGGTCTTTTAATGGAATTAATCAAAGGTTTCAGTACATGTTTGTATTTTACAGTGTTTCTTATTCGATCAGCGGGATCGTTATTACGTCTATGGGCACTAGTCATTTCCATCATCTGACTGTAATTTTTCCCATCTTCCACGGAGTAGGTGTCAGGTAGAACATCTCTGTAGAATATCAAATTATACAGTCCTGTGGTATCCTTGAACGGAGTTCCCTTAATAAATATATTACTCTCACTATCAATTTCAATAGGTTGATTACCCATGAACCATTTATCTAAAGTCGAATTATATTGCAAACCCATTTTATCATCGTATCTCTTGACATCATCATCCAATAGAAATCCTTCCAAGTAATAAGGTGCTAATGTGGGGTATTGTTGCAGAAACTCCTCTGTAGCCGCTGCATTATCTTTCTTAAGTTTTCTGAATTCTTCACGAATCTGATCGATAGTAGGTTCGGGGGTAAACACATCCTCTTCAGTATCTGGGGGGGTTATATACGAATTCTTCCCCTTCAGTTACAATATTTGGGATTGGTATGTTCTCCATTTGTGTTGCTGTAGAAACAATACTTTTAGGCTTAATCAACGAATTTTGTTTGATTATTTCAGCATTTTTCGCAATTTCCTCCAGAGGCTTAGATACATTCTTGAACATATTATCTAGAATTGCATCATTTTCAGCTTTACCCAATTTCACAGCCATATATTTTTTCCTCACAACGTTTGCTAACTCCCAAATTTTTCTCTTCAATTGTTGTTTTTCTTTTAACATGTTACTCACACGCACGTCCATGCTGAACGGTTTGTCTATTTCAAATGATAGTATATATACATGTTAGATGTATATATAGCTATCAAAACTTTTGCGATAACGTCCTTTGTTCATAGCACAGTCTTTGTTTATCATAAGGAATCCATATTTATCTTTCCAACATGCGCTACATATCTCTTTGAATTTCTCGAGTGACATGTCGGTACTTACATGATCGGTGAATATATGTTTCAAATTGAGTTCATCCTGTTTGAAAATAATCAAGCAATTGGCATTGTCGCGCAATCCATGTTTTGGACATTTTGCAAAAGACTGACAAAGATAGAAACTATCAATTGAGTTGTGTCTCCCTCTTGAAAAATAAGAACGAATTTTGTCCTGTTTCTCATCCATTACATCATCGAATATTATTACCGAATTAGGTTTCGCTTCTGTGGGGTCTATGACGTTATCACTTTCAGTGTATGGAAAATATCCAAGCCCAGCAGTTTTCTTCAATGTTTCCTTCAGTAACTGGTATTTTGGTTGGTGTAAAGACTTTGAATAGATGTACACGTTTTCAAATTTCAAGCCGTTTGCATCTAACAATAGAGATAACATTACATTTGTTTTCCCACAATTACTTGGACCACAGATTATTGTTCGTAGAGTATTTGGCAGCAAAGAGCTGTGACTTTGTGGTTGTTCAACATTCTCAATGCTTGACCCTAAGTTCATAATATTCAACGAGTTTTTTTTCTTAACAATCTTCATCATGCCTGAAGGCGAACAGAAATCATACTGAAACATATGTTAAGAAGTATTTGTTTATATACTAGTTGATGATGTTATATTGTGTATGTCCGAGCACTTCTACCATGTAACTGTCAAAAGCAAGTATCAAAGACGTGTTAAATTTGTCCGAATGTTGAAACACGTGTATAAATGTTGAAGCACACGTCTGAATGTTGAAGCACGTGTCTGAATATTAAAGCATGTGTTAAACACGTGTCTGAATTTTGGAGCACTTGTCACTCAATAGAACTAGATGCTCATTCATAGTATTCTATTGCACAAGACGATCTAAATTTAAAGCATATATATAATGATCACGTGGGGACTGATATGACTTTTGGAGAATTCAAAAATATATGTTCATACTGTTTGGAAGGAACCATATGAATTTTTATGTATTGTTAAAGATGATGCTATTGATAAAGAAAGATATAGAAAGTGTTTTGATACTTTCATACATCTATAAACTATTTTATAAAAGAAAAAACTAATGAGAAACTATTCAATAGTTGTTTGAAGCTGTTCAATACCTGTTAGAAGCTGTTTAATAGCTGTTTTAAGCTGTTCAAAAGCTGTTCTTAAGCTGTTTAATAACTGTTTGAAACTGTTTAATTCTTGGTTAATTCGATATATATGAACCTACTTTATTCAATCTTGTAAATATACTGGAAAATTATATATTTTGAAAATTAACGAATCAGTCTATTCTGATAATTCGATAATAAAACCCAAAAATTAATTAGATCTCATAATCATAATATTTACACTATTGAGCAAAATGAAATTGTTTTAAGCGCTTGTGATAATAAACGCTATATTATTGAAAATTATAAAACGTTACCTTAGGGATATCATTCTATTCCAGAGGTGGAGGAGGAAGAAAACGATTAGTTTTATATTAAATATTGTATATTACTTATAAATATGCCTTATCTATATTTTTATTATAATAATTATTTTATATAACATATAATATTTGGTTTTCTTAGTTACTTATTTTCAGATAATTAGACGTATGAGTTATATGATTGTAATATATGTATAATTGGGTACGTTTTTAAGAAAATTCAAATTATTTATATGATCATCCAATTTCTTCTTGAATATCATTTTTCATGATGCGGGTTGAATTAATTTTGCTTCCAACATGCAATTTGATAATTTAGTTTTTGTTCGATGCAGCTCTTGGTAACAGCTCATATAATTCCACTCTAAATTTTTTATTGAAATATTTAACGGTTCAGATAGGACAGGTTCAGGTAGAACATCACTTCTATCTTTGTCAACTATATTCAAACTGGATGATTTCGTTTTATTACATTCATAATATTTAGATGCCCAAGTATCTGATTCAAATTTCAATCCGAGATTGTTTGCAACACATGTAGATAAATCTGATCTACACTCTTGCAGAAGATTATTAGCGGGGGCATCTATGTTTGTAGAAATGGTAGTGGCGGTAGGAGAACTTTCACAATATTTCTCGATATATATACGTTCTAATATATATTTACTATTCACATCCAATAATTCCAAGGTTAAATTTTTCAATCTACTTTTACAAGTTGTGAGTTGAACATTTATAAAAGATATACGATGTTCATAATCATTTCTCACTTCTTCTTCTCTGGATAGAGTTTCAGGGTGGGTAGAGACTCTATGATGTGAAGAATGATTTTTCCTCGATGCGAAAATAGTAAAGGTAGGTCTTTGTTGATTCAAATTTTCATATTCTAAATGAATGGAATCACTTCGATTTAAATTATGATTGAATGATGCACTTCCATTATCAGAATTAAATGTAGACTTATATAATATTATATTCGATGAGAAAGTTCCAAGAAGTAAGGTTAGAGTTAACACAAACTGTACAAGTAACATACTATATGAATACATTTTTCATAATGATATATTTCTAACATTACATCTATTTAATTATCCTGGAGAAGAGTAGGGATGGAACACAATACCACGATAGTTATCTATAGATATTTTCGATATTATTTTTCTCTTATCAGCACACTCAAAGCAGTATATAATCTTTAAATTGAATATACACTCTGAACAATACAATCTATGTTTACAAGGGATAAAACTTGTATTAATCTCTTTTTTATTACAAATTCCACAAAGCTTCATCATTTTGTTTCTCATATGAGTTCAGGATATAGACTGAGGGAAATAAAAAAATCAACCTATTATTTATATCATTTATTATCATCGGTTTACAATGGTAGTAAATTTATAAGATAATTATGAATATGTAAGCTATTATTCACAGCACAGTAACAATTATTTGAAGTATGATTGTTCAAACAAAGAGGTTCACCCATTATCAGTTTTGGACAGTTGACATCATTTTCTAAATCTATAACAACTATCGATCCTCCATTAATTTCTTCCAAAAGTTGACTTATAGCTTTCGATTTTTCTTTTCCTCTAACATATATACGATCGATATTTATCTCAACTGTATGTTTTTTTAAAATATTCTTCAGTTCCCTATTCTTGATAAACCCACTAACATATGGAATACAATGATGATTCCTCTCGAGATATCGAATTTGTCTCTTACAGTTTTCATCTAACTCGCTATATGGTTTGGGATAATTGAATAGGTAGTGACTTGATTGTTTCCCATTCGTAATACACATTTCTTTTATTCTAAATTCAGGCACTTTGAAGCCTTGTACATCTATCACAATGAACCTCATATTGGTGAATGTCGAATATCGAAGAGAGAGAACAAACTTATCAAATCAATCTTGGTCCCCTACTATTGAGGTTAGTGTATAATTATAACATCTCATATCATATTTGCTTGATCTTTGTGACCTCGTCAGAGATAATCATAACAACAACATATTTGTTTCACTTGAAGCACATGTCTGAATGTTGGAGCATGTGTCTGAACACGTGTCTGAATGTTGAAGCACGTGTCTGAACACGTGTCTGAATATTGAAGCACGTGTCTGAACACGTGTCTGAATATTGAAGCACGTGTTGGAATGATGAATCACGCGTTAAAACATGTGCAAATCACTATTTCCAACTTTCAAACTAATTGTGTGACACAAAAATCACATTCTTTCGATTTAAACTTATTATGGATGAGGTTAGGCTCACCTTTACCTATAATCAAGATGAAACAGGTGACATTAGGCTAGACCCACGTGACAAACCTAGGGTGCACCGGAGCTATATCTACTACATTAAAGACGATTGTTATCATGTCCTCCATAGCTCAGCGGTTAAGGAGCCGATTTTGGAATTTGTTTCCCGGGTTCGAATCTGGTGTAGGACAAACTTCATTTTTCAGTAGAGTTGACTCAGATTATATATACTACATTAAAATCACTCATTCTCAAGTCCTTCATAGCTGAGCGGTTAAGCTGTTGACTTTAGAATTTATTTCTCGGGTTCGAATCTGGTGTAGAACAAAAATTCATTTCAGTAGAAGTGACTCAGGTTATATACTACATTTAAATTGATTAATTCAAGTCCTTCATAGCTGGGCGGTTAAGCCACCTAACTTTGGAATTAATTTCTCGGGTTCGAATCCGGTGTAGGATAACAAAATATTCATTTCAGTAGAATGCGAGTACACAGATGACTAGTTCACAGACTGCAGATTGGAAAAAACATAGATTTACCAGACCATAGTTGGAGGAATCATAGATCACCAAACCATAGCCTACCTGTCCATCGATTGATGAACCATAGAGCATAGTCGGGTGCACCATAGATTACCAAACCATAGACCATCGATTGGTGAACCATATACTTCTATGACTGCGCATGCGCGATTGTGGATGACCTTGGAATGGCCAAGCCGTCTGCTCAGATCGGAAGTGGCCGGAGGCTAAGCCTCTGGAAAGTCTGCCCCAAGTGAGGGGTTACCTACTCAAGCTACCGACAATAAAATTGCCGTCCTTTGATGGAGAGTATTCCGGTTGGTTAGAATTTCGCGATTCATTCAAGGCCTTAGTAGAGAACAATTCGACGTTGTCAGATGTCCAGAAATTCTATTATCTGAGATCTTCCCTAGAGAAGGATGCATCTCAGATAATAAAATCACTTGAAGTATCAGGTGAAAATTATTTAATAGCTTGGCAGTTGTTAGTCGATCGTTTTGAAAATAAAAAAATGATTATACCTAATCACATACGCGCCATTTTTGAATTAGAGAGATTGAACAAAGAATCACACAGCGAACTGAGAAACTTGTTTGATAATGTAACTAAACATTCAAGGTCTTCGAAGACTCTGGGTCAGAAGACGGAATTTTGGGATAGCTTAATTATATAAATAATTACCAACAAATTTGATCCCGTCACGAGACGAGACTGGGAGTCATATAAACATAAGAATGACATGCCAAATATGAATGATTTAAATGATTTCCTAAAAAACAAATGTGAGATATTGGAAAAACTTGAGGTAAATAAATCTGAGAAAGGCAAACTTCCAATCTCTACGAAAAGACATTCAAATAGTTTTCATTCAGTTAGTCAGAGTCAGAATAGACTGGAATGTTTTTATTGTAAAAAGGCGCATCTATTGTATTCTTGTCAATCCTTTATTAAATTAAATCCGAATGAACGAATTGCCCAAGTCAAAAAATTATGACTTTGTCTGAATTGTTTACGGGGATCACATTTCATCATGGGAATGCAATTCTTCAAAATGTAAAAAATGTGGCAAACCACATCATACATTGTTGTATTTAGAATTCGGTAATAATTCGAAAGAAAAATGTAACGCTGGCAATACTAAATGCGCGTCAGGTTCCCAAACTACAAACAACTGCGAATCACACGAAAAAGAGTCGTCTTCCTCTGCCGGTACTTCTACCGAACCACAAGTTTTATCCGTTGTCCGTCATTCTACCGATATAGAGGGTACAGTGGCATCCGAAATGACGGCTCAGGTATTATTATCCACAGCTGTGGTACTGGTGAAAGATAAAAATAACATGAAACATCCATGTCGCGTATTATTAGATAGTGGCTCTCAGAGCCATTTTATAACAGAAAATGACCAAAAAATTAGGTATTAAGCCGATAAATGTTAATTATGTGGTAAGGAGCGTGAGTCAGTCATTAGAAAATATTAAACGGCAAATAAATGTAAATGTGTCCTCCTATAATTCTGGGTTTGACACTGATGTGAGTTGTTTAATTATACCGGTAATTACAGAAAAATTACCATTAGTTTCATTCAAAAAGGAATGTTTAACGATTCCAAAAAATATTGAATTAGGTGATCCTTATTTCAATAAGTCAGGAGAAATAGATTTGTTGCTAGGGTCGAATGTTTTCTGGACTCTTTTGTGTCAAGGTCAAATTAAGTTAGGTAACAATTTACCTTTGCTACAAGAAACCAAATTAGGTTGGGTAATCGCGGGTAATTTTCATGTGCCGGTAATGCCTACAAAAACTGTTAGTTATTTCAATATAAATATAAATAATTACCCTAATACTATTGACGCACAAATAACAAAATTTTGGGACTTAGAAGAAATTAAATTCAATAAGGCACAACTATTTTCAAGCTCGGAAAAATTCTGTGAAAACCATTTTATGCAAACAACCAAAAGGAATGAAGAAGGTCGATTTATTGTTCGTATGCCAATTGATAATAATTTAATTAAGAATCTTGGAGACTCTAGGCAAACAGCAATCAACAGATTTCATTCTCTCGAACGAAAACTAAACAAAGACGGTAATTTGAAAAAACAATATTCTGAATTTATAAAGGAATACGAAATGCTTGGACATATGACCAAAATTATAGAAATTAAAAATAATTTGCCCAAATACTATCTGCCACATCACGCGGTATTAAAAGATTCGAGCATCATCACGAAACTCCGTGTAGTGTTCGACGGAAGTGCAAAAACAGATAGCGGCGTATCACTGAACGACATACAGCTCGTAGGTCCGACTCTCTAGAAAGATGTATTTTCCATCATTATGAGTTGGCGTAAACACAAGTACGTATTGTCAGCTGATATATCAAGAATGTATAGACAAATTCTTATTGAAAAGGAACAACGTAGTCTTCAAAGAATTTTCTGGAGAGCTGAACCGAATGTAGAATTACAATGTTACGAATTGAATACTGTGACATACGGCACTGCATCGGCACCTTATTTAGCCGTAAGATGTTTATTTCAATTGGCTTATGAAAATGAGGAGAAATTCCCGAGAGAATGTGAAATTATTAAAAACTTTTTTTAAATGGATGATTTTTTAGCAGGCGCAGATACAGTGTCAGAGGTCATTTCGATTCAATGTAACATATCGAATATTCTGTGTAGTAATAAATTTGAGCTTAGAAAATGGTTAAGCAACGATCAGAGTATAATGAAAGGTTTAAAGTTAAATAATGAATTAGAATGCAGCGTTTTACAGTTCGGTGCAGATCAAAATAATAAAACACTCGGAGTATTCTGGAACGCACAGTCAGACACGATTCAGTATTCAATAAAAAAATTTGAAATTTCAGAAAATATTACAAAACGTGTCATTTTATCTAATATATGCCAAATATTTGACCCATTAGGTTTGTTGGGCCCAGTAATAATTGTAGCAAAAATAATAATTCAAGAATTGTGGAAATCTAAACTTTCTTGGGATGAAACGATTGATCAGGGATTATATGAAAAATGGATAGAATTTCAGCGCGAATTACCGAATTTAAATAAATTGTTAGTACCACGTCATGTAATGCCGACTGAATATATGAGAGTAGAATTACACGGGTTTGCAGATTCGTCCGAACGAGCGTACGGAGCTTCTGTTTATATAGGAAGTATTAGTTCTTCTGGAGACATTACTATTCATTTACTTTGTGGAAACCACCGGGTGGCGCCTCTAAAACAAGTGACGTTACCGCGGTTAGAATTAAATAGTGCCGTTGTATTAGCTCATCTAATGAAAAGGATTGTCGATGATATTTCAATAAATTTTAATCGAACGTATTATTGGTCAGATTCTACTATAACATTGGCGTGGTTACGGGGTGCCCCAAATAAGTGGAAAACCTTCGTGGCTAACAGGGTGGGTGATATTCAAACATTAACGAACATTAATGATTGGCATCACGTGAAATCGACAGAAAATCCTGCTGATTTAATATCTAGGGGTATTGAACCTACGAAATTATTAGATTCAAACTTATGGTGGTACGGACCGAGTTGGCTCCAAAATGATGAAAGGGATTGGTGTGATCAAAATGATTCTCAAATGAAAGGAGAAATTCCAGATATGCGAACAAGTTGTAATATTGCCGCATCCACAGATACTTTAGATTTGTTTGCCAAATATTCTAAGGTGAAAAAATTGCAAAGAGTTGTGGCATATATAATCCGATTTGCTAAAAACTCAAAATTTTCCCGTGAAAAAAGAAATATTGGGTCTTTAACCCAACACGAATTAGAATACTCATTGTACACTTTATTAAGGGTGGCACAACAGGATAATTTTCGTTTAGACTATGACAATCTAATTAAGGGTAAACCCTTGCACAGAAGGAGTAAAATCTTAGCCTTGAATCCGTTTATTGACAACAATAACTTGCTAAGAGTAGGTGGCCGAATTATAAATGCACTGACAAATTATTAGATACACCCTATTTTATTGCCCCAAAATCATAAATTAACAGATTTAATATTTAGAGACCGACACGAAAAATTATTACATTGCGGCGCTCAAGCTCTTTTATATAATGTTCGAGAAAATTACTGGCCGATATCAGGTCGTAGCACCGCAAAGGGTATCGTTCGAAAATGCGTAACCTGTTTTAAGAGTAATCCACGAAGTTCAGAGTATCTAATGGGAAATTTGCCAGATTGTCGTGTCAACCCGTCATTCCCCTTTTTGAATGCCGGGATAGATTATGGTGGCCCGTTCATGTTGAAGGACCGCAAGGGACGCGGCTCAAAATTGTCAAAGAATTATGTATGTTTATTTATCTGCATGACTACGAAGGCCGTGTATTTGGAAGCAGTGTCAGATTTAACGTCTGAATCTTTCATTGCTACATTGAAGCGATTTATCGCGAGGCGCGGTAAACCGAATAATACATTTTCAGATAACGGCACGAACTTCGTCGGTGCCAATAATGAGATAAAACAATTATATTCTTTTGTTGAGTCAGTGTCCGAAGAAATAGAAACTTTTTTGCTACATGATAACATTAAATGGCATTTCATACCTGCGAAATCAGCTACCTTTGGGGGGTTATGGGAGGCAGGTATAAAGAGTAGTGAAAATCATTTAAAGCGGGTTATGGGAAACGCCTCTTCAACTTTTGAAGAGTTTTCAACTGTGCTCGCTCAGGTGGAGGCCGTTCTGAATTCTAGACCTCTTTCCCCCTTATCCTCTGATCCTGAGGATCTCACGGCCCTGACACCCGGACATTTCGTAATTGGGAGGTCCCTAGTCTCCATACCGGAGAAAAATCTCATTGATGTACCCGAGAATCGTCTCAATGGTTTCCAAAGACTGCAGTCCATATGCCAACACTTCTGGTCCCGCTGGCATAAGGAATATGTTTCTGAGCTTCAAACCAGGTCCAAATGGAAGCAGCAATCATCTCAGTCCCTAAAGGTAGGGACATTAGTTCTATTGAAGGAAGACTACGTTCCAGTTTTGAATTGGCGCCTAGGAAGAATAGTAGAACTTCATCCAGGCGCTGACAACGTCACAAGAGTGATAAGTGTAAAGGTGAAGGATAGTGTTGTGAAAAGGTCAGTCTCACGAGTTTGCGCACTACCCATGGACAATCAGTGATCTAGTATTCATAAGACTCTTACGATATCTTCAACAGAACAATTGGACATGTTGTGCTTGTATATTTCATTGTTATTGAAAGCAATACTTTCAAGGCGGCCGGCATGTTTGGGCCAGAACGCCTTGTATGATATCACCTTGAATGTTTTTACTATTGGCGCTACTGCGCATATAACGTAGCCATGGAGTTGTTGTTGCTCTCGATTCAAAAACGAGAGACGTTCGAATGTCATGTTTCCGGCATAATTGTATTTGAAAGTTGAAAATAAAATAAATGAAGAAAACCTACAGTCCACTAATTAATAAGCAGCATACCCACAACAGAAGGGTTTAATATATTCTCGTTATCACGGATTATTCTTCGAAATTTGTGTAAGTATCCCTTCTATGATCTAAGTCAATAGTTAAGGTTGTAGAAGAAGCACTTTTATACGTTATATATACGAATTTGTTTTGTCTGATAATGGAGTTCAGATGAAAAATAAAGTATTCAAGAAACTAGCAGATAAATATTAGGTTGATTTTCTGAATATGACATGTTACTACACTGAAGCTAATTGAAGTGATTGCACGAATAGAGTTCTCAAAACTATTATTTCATGTTACGTTAGGGATATTCAACGCAAGTGGGCTGACCTCTCGTCAGTAGCTTGTGTTAATCGAACTGCAAAACACGAAACAACAGGTTATTCTACAGATTATGTGAACTTTGTTAGAAATGACGTCCTCTCAGATGATTTATATGTACGTATTGTGAAGGTTTATAACTCTTAACGTCGACCAATGATTTACATGGAGAATCAAAAGATATATCGTTGTAATGAAATTCTTACCAATTCAGCAAATTTTATCAATGCTATATTAGCACCAACATTCGTAGGCTCTTTCATAATCAGATGAGAAATGGGTTTGAATACACATAAGTTATCCGACGACATATCGAGGAGTCCAAGATCTCAAATCTTGTGTGGATGATATTTCTGGGAATGAGAACTTCATATTGGTTCCAGGTTACAAATGGGCCGACGGTGAAACTCAGCTGTGGTCCCCTAAGTTAAGTAATTTTTGTTTGAAGTGGAATGATCGATGTAAGTTTGGGGTAAGTTGCCACTCAGTCCAGCAATTTAGTTGATCCGTTTTGGCTTCGATAGCCAAAGGAATTGCATGCCACTGATATCTGACAAGTTTAAATTGATTTAGAATGAATTGGCGTATCAAAGATTGATTGTGGTCTTGTGCCCTTTCTTTGGTGATGATCCTGAACCTTGGATAGGCAGGTGAACTTTTCAATGTCCGATGGTGGCGCTCCCTCTATCGCAAGATTCCATAATTTTTTGATTGTCCTTGTCACTTTACTCAAAGATGGACGATGAGCTATCACCTCGCATATGTGTGTGTCGGATGCAATTTGTTACTGTGCAAATCATTAATTATCAGATTATAGTATATTCAATTTCAGAATAAACTACATCAAAACAAATGAAGCTTGTGTATATAAACATTATATCACTTGCACCAATAGTGATAGCTGCAGGTATCCTGCATGCTTCAAGTCGCGGGAGAAGAAAGTTCACTTGAATTTGAATATGAAATAGTATTGGTTGCATAAGATTGTAGCGGAAGATACATACATTAAAACAGTTCATGCGTGTGAGATGAAAATATAATAAAAATATTTACAGTTCACAGTTACACCCAATTATTTATGTAGTCAGAGACAATATGATTATAATATATGACCCTCAATAGATAACATAATTGAAGGCTGTAATTATTATAATTTTAATTTTCTTATGGATTTCTTCCTCTATATTAACTCAGCAGTACATACTTGCCGGTCGGAAGAACCGAGCGTTGATGAACTCATTAGTGACGCCGCTGGTATAATGGTGATGGTACTCGCCTTTCAGGAATATACCTGGCGATGTTTTCACTACAGACTGGTCCAACATTATCATAGTTCTAAGAAGGTAGCTAGTTCGTTTTTGTTGGAGTCGGTACTTTTGACTGCGCTCATGTACTCAAGCATGTTTTTTGGGAAGGGACAAAAAAAATATTGAGTGAAGTTTCTGCGTCAAAAACGAAGGCTCAAATTAGAAATATGGTGACTCAATCTTCTGGAGTAATTGCGGAAGCCAGAAAAGCAAAAACAATTCGTCAAGTGAGGTCGGATGTGTATAGACGTGCATCTGTGAGCTCCTGTAAAACGTAAGTTTTTATAGCCTAATGGCTTACATACTTCGATCCTCTTCACAGAAAGGTGGAGAGGAAGAAAGTGAACATAATATTGGCCTGAAAGAAGAATTATCTATTATCTTTGAAAGCATAATTAAAGAAGAAGCTACTTTATTGCATAATAAAATCACATATCTTGAAAATGAAGTTGTAATATTGCGTGAAAGCAATATACAGTTAATAAACCTCTTAGTGGCACAACCTAACAAGGCACAAATGAATAATAAGCCTATACAAGTCCTAAATAATTCTGAAATAACTTACGCTTCAATTACAAATTATACCAATTCTAATAAATCTAACGAGCAAAAAAAAACAGTAATCAAACCTCAGGCCGTGAAAAGGACGCAGCAAGAAACACCGATACCGATATCGAAAGTAAAAAATAATGACAAGAAACTTGTACCTCGCAACAATGATAATATAATTGGAACTAAAGTAACAAATGATTCAAATACAAACTTAAAAATACAAGGAGCACCACGTAAACGATGGTTCTTTTTAAGTAGAATCAAGGATGAAAACATTACTACAGATGACGTAACGGATTATCTTAAATTCAATTAATTCACATATTCCGTAGACTGCTATAAAATCGTAACAAGAAGTAAACTTAGTTGTTTCAAGATTGGAATTGAAGAACAGTATAAAGAAAAACTTTGCGATCCTAGCTTGTGGCCCGATAATTTTAAACCACCTACTAATATTAACGTAGCCAACTCAAAAAACAATCTATGAAAAATATCCAACCAAGAAGCACTGGAATTTTAACCATTTTCCATTTAAACGCACGAAATATAAGGAATAAGATGCTCGAACTCGACGCATATTTCCAAACGCTACTACCTGACATAATTTGCCTCTCAGAACATTGGCTAAACAAGGAAGAAATATTGTATTACAAATTTACAAATTATACCGTAGCAAATTATTGTTGTCGCCAGGATATTAATGGGGGTGGGACAGTTATATATTGTAATGATAGGCTTAAGTATCACAATATTAAAGTTTAAAAAAATCCAATGGAAAAGCACTGCGAATTCGCATTAACAAGTTTTACATTAAAAAATGAACAACAATGCATTTTAATTTGTGTATATAGATCCCCTACAGGGGACATTGATCTATATATGGAAACCTCAACCGACGTCATAGAAGAGGTAATTCATAAAACTAAATACATTATAATTTGCGGTGATTCCAATATAAATCTCTCTAGTACAACAACAGTATCTGTAGCTGTTACAGATTTATTTGCAAGTTATGGGTTGAAACAACATGTCAAAGGTATTACTAGGGCAGGTGGAATGTCTGGTTCTTGTATAGACAACATTTTTAGTAATCTTGCAAACCTTATTGAGAATTGTGAAATATTACATACAGATTTCTCTTATCATTTAAAAGACTAACAAGTAAAACAAATATGAACAAATTTGTCCATTTTATCTCTACGGAAACATGGTCTGATGTTATAAATGAAAAAAGTGCCAACAGTAAATATAACACGTTTTTCAATATTTTGTTTTATTATTTTGATATTTCTTTTCCGCTAGTTAGGAATTCGTCCAAAAAGAGTAAGTATTGGGTAACACCTGCAATAAAAAACTGGTCAATTCGCATAAATGATCTATATCAGCTATATAAGGCTACATATTGCCCAAATATTGAAAAAACCTATAATTTAGAAAAAAAAGCTTATAGAAAATATATACTGCAATACAAAAGAAATATTAACTACAAAAAAATTGAATGTGCCCAAAATAAGAATAAAGCTCTTTGGAGCATATCCAATGAAGTGACAAACAAATGAAAAACTGCGGACACTATTACTATTGAGGTGGATGGAGCACCAATTGAGAATCCAACTTTAGCAGCCGAAACGTTTAGTGAAAAGTTTACCTGTAAAAAAACAGAAACTAATTCGACCACTAGAAATATAATCATCAACAGCCATAAATATCCCACTTGTTTTTTAATGCCTACATATCCAGAAGAAATTTCTGCAATTATAAATTCACTTGAGCCTAAACATTCTACAGGTCTGGATGAAATTTCAATGTTCATAATCGAAAAAGTAACATACTTTATAGCAGAACCTTTGTCAACGATTGTAAACGAATGCCTAATAAGTGGAATATTTCCTGACCAATTAAAATCTGCAAAATTTGTACCAATTTTAAAGAAAGGTTGTAAATTTGATTGTAATAATTATAGACCAGTGTCACTTTTACCAGCCTTTTCGAAGATATTCGAGAGAGTTATTTATAATAGACTAACCTCATTTATAAATACGCACTCTATTCTATCAAAAAATCAATATGGATTCATTCCTAACTCATCAACTGAATTGGCTATTTTCAACTCCCTTTCTAATATTATTGAAAGAGAAAGTAGGAGGCATTTATTTTGATCTTCCTAAGGCCTTCGATAATTTAAATCATAGCATCTTATTTGCGAAACTGGAGGAATATGGCATGAGAGGAGTAACTGGTGAATTATTAAATTCATACCTCAGTAATAGAACCCAAAGAATATGCTTAACATCTATGGAAAATAACATGAAGATAAATGTTTATTCTAAACCAACATATATATCACAAGGTGTACCACAGGGTTCTATATTAGGCCCTCTTCTGTTTATACTGTATGTCAACGACTTACCAACGAATCTGAAATCGTGCTCACCATATCAATATGCAGACGATACATCCTGGGTATTCCGCTCTAGCTCCATCTGTAATCTATCTAGAATTGGTACAGATCTGATTTCAAAAATGACTGACTGGTGTGATCATAACTACTCAACACTTAATTCAAACAAGACAAAATTAATAACCTTCAGTTTCTCCCAAAAAATGGAGTCTACATACGTACGACAATAAAATGTCTCTATTCCTGAAGTGGACAATGTAAAATTCTTGGGAATGTTACTAGACACTAATCTAAATTGGGAATATCATATTAGTTACTTGATAAAAAAACTGAACTCTGCATGCTATCTTCTTAGATATGTAAAGAATTATATATCAATTAACCAGCTACGTACCTTTTATTACGCCTACGTAAACTCTCTGCTCAGTTATGGAATTATTTTCTGGGGTTCGTCACCTTACCTACATAATTTTTTCATAACTCAGAAGAGAATTTTACGCATAATGGCACAAATTACGCAAATTTACAAACTTCTTGTAAACCACTATTTATTAATTATAACATCACGTCCTTACCATCTTTATACATATACAGATTAGCTTTATTTACACATAGGAATATTAGTTTATTCACTAAAAATGAAGACTTTAACGTTCATAATATGAAAACCAGGCATTGCACGTCCCTAAGTGTACCATGTCATAGTACTGCGAGTTATGAAAAAGAACCTTACTATAGAGCAATAAAAAACTACAATGCACTACCCGATTTTTTGACTTCAATTGTTGACTATAATGGATTTAAATGTCAGCTAAAGTCTTATGTACTAAAGAAATGTTTTTATTCACTTGATGAACTTTTTTAACTTTAATATGCTGGTACTACTGATTCTAATTTTAATATGTGTTTTTAATTTCAATTAAATATACTAATTTTAATTACTTGGTATCTTAGTATTATTTCTATCATTATATTATTTTATTATATTTATTATTAATGTCTTAGTATCAAGTATTGACTATGCTCATGTTCATTTATTGTATGAATTTACAGCAATAAAGTACTATCTATCTATCTATCTATCTATTCTAGAGCTTGGAAATTGTGTTTACCTGATGTTGTCATAGAAGAAATAGTTCAACACAAAAACAAACATTTCATGTTCGAAAGCTTAGTGCAAAAATTTTAATTATTTGATTTCAACTCACCATTGCAATCTGATTTACTAGATTCAATTATTTATTATAAGCAGGGACTGAAAAGTGGACAAGTGGTCGATTTATCATCATGCAAAAACACAGGTCCTAAATCAGGGCGAAAATGTGGTTTGCGAATTGCTTTACGAAACAATTGAGCGATACATCAAAAATAAAATTAAAAAAACTACACACCTATTTTCAATTTCAATCTTCTTGGTCCATACTTCTCTCCATTTGGGTTGGTGAAATCAAATATAATTTGACGAATTTGAAAAGGAAGAAAGATATTTAAAATCAAACTTAAATTTTCTAATCAAAGGACAATGCAGTACTTATTCAATTTTTTCTGGTATCAGTGGTTTCGCTCTTTATGCATCATCATCCACTTTATCATCAAAATCTACGGACAGTACATAATAATACACGAAAGGTGAAACTAGCAGCAAAGCGAATGAAAATAATTATACAGGATGTACAACATTGTTTTGATAATGGATATTGGTAAACCTAACTCATTTGTGATGTACCTTTCAGTCTCTATCTTGCTTATGCTTATGTGAAATAGAATATCAATTTGTGTGAACATCTTTTGAAAATACACATCATTAAATACCGTTAGATTGCTATTAAGTTCCATTAAGCATTTGAATTCTTTCCAATTTCAATACTAATTATGAAGCGGAGATAATGCGGTCATGTTACGAAATTGTCTATGTCTGTGACCACAATTTATTTTTCAACTGCAATCTATAGAGAAATATTGACAATGTGCAGCTGTTGCTGATGGTAGTTGAGTCAAATCGTATTATAGAAAAAACTGGATTAGGTTTCAGGAGCTGCAACTATAATGGGCGTGAAGAAAATTCTATTTTTGGGGGTTCATTACTGTTCATAACCGTTCTTTCATTCATTGCGCTAATGTGGTAGTAGTTATTCTGGAAAATTATTGTATCTTTTGATACTCACCCAGAGCGAGAAGAGAATATAATTTATATATAAATACTTGATTATTCGGATGGCTCATATAAAGGTAACGGAGTGTGGAATTTTCAAAATTTAGTGAAATTGTATCCCGATTGAATGTGTGCCTGGGCAAGCGGGTCAAAATCAGATTGAACATGAGTTGACCCTGACAAAATGAAAGCTTGTAAAATCTAGATAATCACATTGTATTCAGGATGTTTACTTCTACATCTATCTGAAGAATAAATACTTTCATTATTTCCTTTGAATTTTTCAATGTGATGAGTATGGCAAAGCGGTGATCATAAGATTCATAATAATAAATCCTTCGGACAAGCTAGACTGGTTGAATGACATCAATCTCAATCAGGAATGCTTTGTTGTCATCATGAAGTCAATGTTTCGAGTATTGTAACGAAGTGCCCTCGTTACTTATAATTTGATGTACTCCTCTGGTTGAAAAGGAATAACACCGACGAGGCTGAGATTCTAACGCATCAAAGTTCCGTACATCCTATGTAGAAAAAGTTGAAGCTAATAGGAGATGAGGAAATTCTCATTCTATTCACCACTAACTGCCAGAATCTCAGGCGACTCTGACGTTCTATTTCTTTTGGAACAAAACCAGTATAAAGGGAGAACGGATTCCACACGAACGGGATTGAAGAATCAGCCGTACGACCGCTAAGCCGCTACGATTCCGATATATTATTACCGACCGTTCAATTTTTTTCAACTCTGCTAATTTCGGAGAATTTATTTTTGTTCCTCATCACAAACTCCGTCCGCGCTCCGTAGGATCCACTCATATACTTTGACCAAGTCCGAAGGTAAATGTTCTACAACTAACTCCAGTTTCAACTGACTACCAAAAACCGAATAATTTATTATTTGTGTTGAGGAAAAGACCTGACATCCCTACGACTAAATACAAATCCCGAAAACCGAATAATTTATTATTTGTGTTGGGGAGAAACAGACCGTTTGCCCACAGGATCTCATTTAACAAAAATCGAATAATTCATTATTTATGTTGAGGAAAAGACCTGACATCCCTACGACTAAATACAAATCCCGAAAACCAGATAATTTATTATTTGTGTTGGGGAAAAACAGACAGTTTGCCCACATGATCTCATTTATCAAAAACCGAATAATTTATTATTTGTGTTGAGGGAAAAGACTCGACATCCCTACGACTAACTACAAGTAACGGTCACTGAATAATTTATTATTTGTGTTGAGGAATTGACCCGATCCGTAAAGAACTCGAATATCATTAGCGAACTCGTAAATTACCACGATTCGAAATCAATCCATCACCTGTGTCTATAGCGCTACGGATACTGAAGAACTATCAACCTATTTCGGCTAGTTTCTCATTGCGGGTCAACGTTCCGAACGTACATCACTTGGCGTCCCCGTTTTTTTTTCCTCGAGATCATCTGTTCGAAGTAAACAACTGTATGACACGAATAGAAATTCTGATTTGGATTAGAACTTCCGATTGTTTAAAGGAAATTCTTATTCAATTCACCACTGACTGCCAGAATCTCAGGACACTGACGTTCTGTTTCTTTTGACACAAAACCAGTATAAAAATAGAACGGATTTGATACGAACGGGATTGAAGAATCAGCCTTCCGACCGCTAAGCGGCTAAGATTCCGATATATTATCAGCGCCGTTCAAATTTATTCAACTCTGCTAATTTCCGAGAATTTATTTTTGTTTTTCATCACAAACTCCGTCCGCGCTCCGTAGGATCCACACATATACTTTGACCAAGTCCGAAGGTGAATATTCTACAACAAACTACAGTTTCAACTGACTACCGAAAACCGAATAATTTATTATTTTTGTTGAGGAAAAGACCTGACATCCCTACGATTAAATACAAATCCCGAAAACCGAATAATTTATTATTTGTGTTGGGGAAAAACAGACTGTTTGCCCACAGGATCTCATTTACCAAAAACCGAATAACTCATTATTTGTGTTGAGGAAAAGACCTGAAATCCCTACGACTAAATACAAATCCCGAAAACCGAATAATTTATTATTTGTGTTGAGGCAAAAGACCTGACATCCCCACGACTAACTACAAGTAACGGAAACTGAACAATTTATTATTTGTGTTGAGGAATTGACCCGATCCGTAGAGAACTCGAATATTATTAGCGAACCCGTAACGTCAACGTACCAAACGTACACTACTTGGCGTCTCCGTTTTTTTTCCTCGAGATCATCTGTTCGAAGTAAACAACTATACGACACGAATAGAAATTCTGATTTGAATTAGAACTTCCGATTGTTTAATTGTTACAAACTAGCCCGACTGCTAGGTCAAATACTTGACTTTATTATTTAAGGTGATTTTATGAAATTGTTGTTCATTTAAAAAGACAAGGTGTAAATATTTATCCTCTTTTGTACATACATTTTCGAGAATCCATCATTTCATTCCGTAAACTGTATATAAATAAACATCTGTGTTTACCTGGTGAGGAAGCAATCAATTCATATCTGTCAGATTTCATTCAACGGGAAATATACGACCCTGGACCACTCATCCCGGTGGTGACCCCTTTCTACTTTTTCGTGTGGCAATATAACTTATATTCTCCCGAGAAAGGCGGTCACAGTATATTCTTTCAATTGTGAGGTTATGTGAACTGTAATGGATAGGATTTGGGGCAATTCGTAAGTATATATAACTGAAAGCGACGCGGCAAATAATAGATGTGAGAGATAGTGAGACATCCTCTTATAGATTTCGTTAAATAATTTGGCATCTCTACCATGATGTTAGTTGGTTATGCACACCATACAGAAGGATTGTTCAGTACCGCTACAAAATTTCTCATTTTACTGAGGAGCTCTATGGGAGAGCGAAACAGCTGCCTAGAACTATTAATCCGTAATGTTGCTAAAATAAGGGTTATGTGTGCGAGTAAAATCATTAGAAGTACAGATTTATCACTAATGTGTTGAAAGAACATCTGGTTTGGGTTGAATCTTCTTCACGACTGACCGTATATCTTCTACCACATTTCGGAAAGTGATAAGAAATATCTTTCAAGCGACGTGAAATATGAATCGAAAGGCGCGAGTTAAATTGATAGAAATCAGACAAATTCTCATTCATAGCAAAAAGCGATTAATAAAGTAGAGAAAAATTGAATGATAAAGGAGCTCTGTAGTTGAGACACATCATTATTCTTCCTAAACACTAGGTATGACATTCAAGCTTTCTGAATTTCTTTGTTATTTGAAAAATCAATATGTTAGGAACTTGTTGAAAGTGAAAAATTATTGCTCATTGCATATTTGCAATCAATTTCTCTCAATATATATAGCCATTTCCAGAGATTGATCAGTTACATCAGAAACATACGCTCTAGTAAATTCAGACATCTCAGCAATGCACTACCCGAAAAAAAGGAACTAATTACCCAATTGGTGTGAATTTATTATATGAGGAAAGCGAAAATATGAAACGGAATGTATCCCATTGAACCGAATATTTTCAATATATCAAGAACACATGAAATAACTTGCAATCAAAACAATTCTCTAAGAGAAGCGATGAATCGCAAGAATTGGTCTTTATAAATGCCTGATTTATTTCGGGGTAATATATTTCCACACTTTCGAAGGAAGGTATCTTTTGTCGTTCGAGTATTGAATTCTGCACCACATTGATTTTATAAGAGAAAATTCACACTTTATCTGAATATACTTACTGTATTTCATCCACAAGTGAGAAGAATCCTAGTTTCTAAGAAATATTGAATTATTTCTGAGGATAGTTATAACAAGCATCAAGATTTGTACATAAGAGTTTTATTAGACGAATTATATTATCATCAGGTAGGTATGCGGACAATTACAGTTCCTATATTTCGAAAATGATGCTCTGGATACAGAAAGGTCTGAATTGTAATGACTCACTCCATGTTTTCCTTCGGACCAATTGGTAGATTTTCTATCATTTGAAATGACTTTATTCTGAATATGTAAGAATATTTCAATCCCAACCATAATGCGTGTGATTCATATATCGAATGTCAAGTTAATAATACTGAATGAGCGAATCTCACTCGAGGAATTCGAAGCCTCTGAGGAGATTTTAGTCACCAAGGATAGTACCACTCTTCTCAATTCTATGATTCTGTCATCCAATTTTCATGTGAAACTAACTTAAAAGCACTGAAAATATCCTTTCGAGTATCTTGCTTTACATTCCAGACATATTTGGTTCAATTTGTGACAATTCACTCATATTGTATTGATTTCTAGCTATTATTACAGCTTATAAAATTCTAATTCATACTTCGAACTAGTTTTTATTATAATTGTTCCTGAATTCATCGACCTCTGAATATATATTGATTATATTACGATGATTACTACAACATTGGAAGAACCGACATATTTTTCTTGCAGCTCTGATTATCTGGATCTGATTTTATCAATGATACTCCTTCCAAAGCCAACTCTATTTTTTTTTCGAATTTTTCATCACTACGAAAAATGTTGTTTTGATTTTGTATGCGATTGCTCAACGATTTTGTGATAGACTATGCTTATCAAGCTGACTTTTTCCACTGTTCGAACCTATTACATCTGATACAGAAAATTTTTGATAAACTTGAAATGCCACTCAGCTGGCTTGAAAACAAATTATACAGGAACGGGTATTCCTATTCATTGGTTGTCCGGAACATTCGCGCAGAGAATAGTAAAATATCCATACACCCCTTTCAAACGGATAATGAGTGTCTAATTTGATAATAAAAGCTTTAGTAATATCATCATTAAACAAGGGAATAAGTTCACCCACAATCCGGCAATTTTTGAGAATAAATGATGGAACAACTGAATCATTTATGTTGAACGAGAATCCAGGAATATCAAATTGAGAACTTCCGTTTGATTTTATTGAACATAACTTCAACAGGGGATTTGTTACGGAATACTACTGCTAATGGTATCAGAGTTACTTTGTCCATGTTGACATCCCTCTTGTCGAAGTGACTGAGCGAGTCGCGTTCTGGTCCAAATAAAATTTGTGGAAGGATTGAGTTATGGGTGAATATTTATGAAGAACACCTGCGTCACGAACATTTTCCGATACACCTGATATATATGTTGCAATATGTCTTCATAAATAAGACATTCCGCCGTATTCGCGTACGCAATTCTATCGTAATATATTGAAAACTTTTCCCGGGAGTATACGTTGATAATCTATAGACCACACTGTCATCTTCAGGTAACATGATAACAAATTCAAATCTGGTTTTCAGAAACTTCAATCAGGTAAGTCAAATAATTAGCTATAAGCTTTAATGAATAAAAATTTAAATTTGGAATGGAAGGCGAAATGCAGATGACATTGAATAATTTTATTGTCGATGAATAATCAATCAAACAATCGTCTATGAACATAGACACTAGAAACAAGATCAGATCTACTGGAATAATAGAAAAACAAGAGGTTCACAAATCAAGGAACTGTTTACTTCCAATGGATTCCTGGGAAACTGTATCATAAACCTATTTATTAGGTTACAGTATAATTACAACAAATATGAATTGGTTGAAATAATTGAAAGACCTTCTCAGTTAATATTGACATTCAGTTTAGCAATATCAAAGAGAAGTAGAAGCTAGAAATAACTTGCCGTTTGGAAAATAGATAAAAAGTATGCGTGGCAAAGTTACTATTCGCAAATCATTTCACTTGGTGAATGATTTTTATACAATCGTTCCACATTCTATAAGATAACCATCGGATTTGTGTGAAAATGAGGAAATGAATTATTTATTGCATTATCTTCACACAACTAAATAGTATTCAAATTAATAATGTTTCAAGAAAAATTTACAAAAACAAATTTTCCAATTTTGAGAGTTGAAACAGAGTCTACTGACTCATTTTTTTGTGGCAAAGTAGTAACATGAATGAGAATGACATATGTTTAATGAAAATAGTTGCTGAAATTTCAATAATAGTTTAACTCTACTACAGGAAAGTGTTTGTAAAATCTGCGTTTAGACATTAGATTAGGGAATATCGGTTTTTGTTTCTTTTTCTTACAAAGTCCTACCCAATTATCCAATAGGATAATATTTCAATTTTGAAGGTATCCAGCGCTTGATGATTCCATTTATGTTTGGTTTCAAATGGAGCATTTTGCATTGTTAATTTATCCACTTTTCTCAATAAAGGATTATGATATGTCTGTGTTCGGAAGAATTTCTTAGTCAATTGTAGGGTATATTCCCTTATCATTGGGGCGTTTGTGCGCTCATGAAGATCACGTATGTAAACGTATCTATCTTCGATCAAGATTAGTCTGAGACATTGGTGCTGAAAAACTTGTAGTTTTCTACTATGAGTGGCTGAAGCACTGCATATGTGAGTACAGGCTTTATTACGATTCCGTAAATGAAATTGTAGAAATTCGTTGGGCTGATTTTGGTTAGAAGCGGAAATGAACTTTTCAATATTCCATGGGCTTCATTCAAGGTTTTTATTATATGAGTATTATACGTCAGTTTCGTGTCGAGGTGGAATCCTAGATTCTTTACATTGTTTCGTGCGTCGATTAATTTCACTTTGAATTTTGATAGGAGTAATGATTTTTGAATCATTCAATGTCTTCGAAAGCACTATCACCTCTGTGTTCAACGGGCTTATGGTAATTCTTTATTACATATAGTTTTTTACCAAGATATCTGAATTTATCTGAACCTGTTGAGCGGGAATTATTGCGGTGAAAGAATGGTCGTATGTACCATGTCGTTCGCGAATAGTGCTAAACAGGTTTTGTCAAATGTTGGCACATCGTTGATGAAAATATTGAAAGGCTGTGCTCCTAATATGGAGCCTCATAAGACACCAGCTACTAAGGTTTTATCCTTGAATTTGTATTATCTGTGTTCACGGAAAATTTTCCTTTCATAAGATAAAAATGAATTAGTTTAATCAGATTCGGGGGATATTTATATTCGATCAATTCATAGATTAGTCCATCTATCCAGATTGTGTCGAATGCCTTCTGTATGTCTAGCAGGGCCATCTTTGTCACTTTTTGTTTATTGAAATTAGTAGTACTTGCTGAACTGTATTGTGACCTTCTCTGAAACCGAATTGATAATGTTTAGTAGCTTTGTCTTTGTTATCGTGATTTTTCATGCGATTGAAAACGGTTTTTTTGTACAACTGTCAAAAAAACTTAATATTCTGCATCTCCATTGATGCGTGAATGTCTACTTTTTTTCACCGTGAAAAAAAGACTTTTTTTCACTGCCAAAATGATTCACAAAATAAACATGAAATATTACTTTTTGAAGGATTTATTTTTAACAGAGTCAATTAATAATTGATTATTTATCATAAAACAATTCCATTTATTGGAATAATAATCGATATTAAAGTTTGAACAATTACTTCAAACATAAATTCCCGAAGATGTTCCATGTTGCTGCTGATCAGAAACGTTAGATATTTCTTGAAGAGTTGATTCCACTATTTTTTCAGATACTTTAATTGGTTTGGAAGAAGATGGACAATTCAATATTTTGTTAGAAATCTCAATTTTGTTATTCGAACTATCTCCTATATATGCTTCTGCTACGGAGGCAGATATACAGCCGCCGTGACGTTTCATGGATGTAATATTGCCCCTGCATTGGCCTGAAGTGTTACAGAGCTTCTCCCGAAAAAGTGACTTGTGTAGCTCTTATACGTGTCTTTTCCAAGCCATTTTGCAATCAAGCTGGGAATTTATGCTATTTTATTATCCTCATATGTTGGTTGATACATTTTCCTCTCGAATATTTCAAAAATTGTCCTTACTTTTTGTATGAGGCGACCGTAGTGCTCTATACTTGCGGTATATCTCAATATAATCAGAATTTGAAACAATAAACGTTCTTGCGCAATAGGTCTTCGTATCAGGTATTTTAACAATCAATATAGATTCAGCATCTTCAATGGCATCAATATTTATATGTGATAATTCTTCACGGCAACAAGCACCGCTGATACACAAAATTAGGACAACCTACAAATAAAAAATATTGAAATTACTACTAATCTTACAAAATTATGATTATATCTGTACCTTATAAAATAAATTTGTTGAATAAATTTATTGATATCATCTCTTGATAAAACTTCAGATTTCTTCACTCGGTATCCGACGCTTTTATTCTTAATGAGCGGGACCAATTTTGAAAACTTCCTTATATCAATATTTTCCTTAACATTCAATGAACTTTTCAACATTGAGTAAACACTCCATAACGTGGGAGGTCTCATAATTTTAGATTTTCCCTCAAAATAACATATAAGAACATTTTCAGAAGCCTTTTTCACATGTTTCTTGTCGCACCATTCACGAAATTGGTCATATGTTTTCTCATATACTAATTTGGATTTGACCGGTAACATATTAGATACTATTGCATTTGCTTTCTCATATTTATCTGATGGGGTATCACTACCACTATCATAATCAACATCCATCTTCTTGAAAATAAATAGGTATTGAAGCAACTACGAGCAAACACAGTCAAACAGTCAAACACGCGGCGTGCCAACAAACCGTTCCTATAGTAACGACACAGAAAGATCACTGGATGTTGTGAAATTGTATTGGACGTATTGCTTAAATCAAGGATAACATGTATGGGAAAGAGAAGTATTATTTAGTTATTTTGGACTTATTTTGTTGAGAGGAAAAATGTTTGAATACGATTTTACTGAAAACATTGAATAATATTTTCAAGACAACAGTCGTTTAAAAGCGATAACTTATCGGGACAAAAAACCACGTCAAGATGTTTGGAAGTATTTATTTTTAATATATTTCAGATGATGTAAATTCACATTCACAGTTGTACAAAAAATGTTGTTCGTATTTCGTGTATAAAATTCATGTTTTCATGGCACATTCCAGAGAATTTTTGGCCTTGACCAGCGGTCTCTGCCAAAAATTAACACTCTCATTTGTCATTGAAAAAACACTCATTTCACGCACTCAATGCAAGAATAACATTCTACTAACTTTCCGAGCGTGTTTAGTAAGTTGATTGGCCTATAGCTTTCCGGTTTTCCCTGATCTTTCCCGTGTTTCGTGATCGGTATTGTTTCCCGATTTTCGATGATTTTCGGAAACATGCATGGTTTATAATGCCAATTATTATGTAAGATGATTGGATAAAGGCTTTGCAGGACAAATTTTACAGAATTTCATTTTGTATTTTATCGGGCCCTGGACCTTTCGAATTTCTTAATTTTTGTAGGTATTTTTTCATTGCGTTTGATATTGTTATTTGACTCTACCATCCATCATTCATCCCTTGCTTGATTCTTATCTTCATTTATATCCGCACGTATTTGCCTCGTCAATGCAATTATTTCTTGCTAGAAATTTCGATTTTCATTTGTTTGCTATGTTTTTCTAATTTTATCTCATCTTTGATTTTATTTATTATGATCGGAGATAATTCCATGGAGTCTATTGAATTATTGATTGTACTAGTTTTATGACTTTATTATCAACTCAATTTATTTCCGGAATAATTCAATGTTTATATCGAGCTCTGCAATGAACTGCTTTCAGTTGGTGTTTTTGTAGTCTAAGATAGTTCTTGACGTATTTTCTGTCTTATTTGTCGATTCTTATGTGGATTGGATAGCGATCCGAATCAAGTTCGTTTGTTGTAATTAGGTCAGTTAAGTTTGCCAGATTTTAGTAACAACCAGGTGTATTGTTTTTGGTGTCATTCCGTTAGTTAGAAAGTGAGTATGTGATCCAGGATACAAGATGTTGGTGAATGTACTTACATAATCGATAAGTCTATTTCCGTTTATATTATTATGGTGACAGTTCCAAATCTTGTGGTTTGCTCTAAGATCCCCATGAAGGGAACTTTACCGTTTCCGATGAGGTTTTGTAGATCTCTGTCTGAAAATTTGTTTAATGGCCTGTTGTGAACAGAAAATATGTTCGTACAGTCGGCAAGTTTCAGGTCTGTGTTTTCAATGGAAATATTATGATTATTGACCAGTTTAACAAAGGGAATATCTTTGGTAACAAGGATTAATACTCCGGCGTAATGTGACCCGCCGTGACGATCCTGTCTGACGCATTGGGAATTTTTAATTTTGAACTTAGCGCTTGACTCTAATCTAGTTTCTGAAAAGTGGGTGTTATTCCTTCTCAGAAATTCGATTAGCTTACCTGTTTTATCGCATACACCATATACATTCTAGCTGATGGTAATATTCAATCAACTCATTATTTGCTATTTTCTAGTTTATTAGCAATTCTATAAAGCTTTTCTATTTCTCTTGTTGTATCTACGAACTGATAGTCAGGTATTGAGCCCCTAGAATACAACGCTATTGTGGCCCCCCGTAGATCTGGCACTGTTCGTGATGATAGTTCGTCCTATTTTTGTTTTAAACATGTTCGGTAATGTACTCACATGGAACTGTAGTGTAGATACAATCGCATGTCAAAGGTGATGATATTACTGAGCTTCTCCATTTGATAAGATCTTCGAACCAGAGTAATACTAACAATTGAGCAGCTTCTAAAATAACATCATTTTCACAATGATATATCCGGTAATGTATTATCCATAGAGATAGTTCTTCATGGATCATCCAAAGTTCCTATGTTAGATCACATTAATGGATCCAATACATTCCTTTATATTATTATAAGTTATGTGTTCTACATATGAATTGAACATGATGCCGAGCAAAAGCATTGTTGTTTTAGATAGATAGCATTTCATCTCAAATAGCGTGAAATGGAATCGTATGTTTTGTACATAAATTACATTAACAGTTAGAAGAATAAAATTTCCCAAAAAAACATAAATGTAAAATCTTGATTTATTATTTTCAATATAATTCAAATTAGAATTCACATTATATTATTCAAAAAAATTTTCAGAATATAGCGTCAAGTGTCCCTAACCCGGGCTTAAATGTTTCAAATTTCAATTTGGAATTTTCCCTTATTTTCATCTAACATCTAAGCGGAAGTTTATTTATATTATAGCACCTCATGATGAATAATATCATAATTCTGATGATTTGTAAGCTCTAAATATCACAATTGTGAGTCTACATATAGATAACTAGACGATAAACTTGACTTTGCTGGGCTAGAAAGTCGAACAATATCTATTTTTTTGTGAATCATCCAAAGTTCCTATGTTATATCAGATTAATAGAATCAAATGCATTTATCTATGTTTTCATATATTATGTGTTCTACACATGAGATTGAACCTAATGCCGAGCAAAAGCATTATTGGCTTAGATGGAATAGAATTCCATCTCAAATTGAATGAAATGAAATCTTAAAGCTTTGCACATAATAACATTAACAGTTAAAAGAAGAGTATTTTCCAAAAAAACGTAAATGAAAAATATTGATGCATTATTTTCGAAATAATTCACATTATATTATTTTATCAAAAATTTTAGAAAATAGCTTCAAGTGTTCCTAACTACCCGGGTTATGTTTCATATTTCAATTTCGATTCTTTCCTTATTTTCATCTAACATCTAGGTGGAAGCTTACTCATATCATAGAACTCATGATGATTGTAATCATAACACTGATGATTTGTAAGCTATGAATATTGCAATTATGAATCTATATACAGATAGCCGATAGGCTTGACGTTGCTGGGCTAAAGAATCGAAGATAATTTTCGAATTTCCCCTGAATCTAGACCATAATGATGTCATCCCGTTGGGTGAACTCTGACGTCAACGACTTCGGGAGTGTCACTATTCATCGATCGTATTCGATTATTTTCACATGTATCGCAGGAGCAGCTTGAAGTCCTGAAACTTAATCAGGAGTCGTTCCGCGGCATCAACGAATTTCAATCGTCTGAATTATAAGCTTCAACAATTTGTGATTTATAACGCAAGATAGTTTTTCCATGAGAAAAATGCTCTGATGTTTCAGAATATTGATAACTGAGAATAAGCAGCTATTCGAAAAAGACACATTCTTCAGATACTTGAGTTCAATGAGATATCTAATCATGTTTTTTATTCATCTTCACATTCTGGAATTCTGTAGTTTTTCATTTTGATTCGTTCCTTCAACGTCCTTTTGTCTGACCAACGTATATTAAGGGCAAGACCCACATGTCAGCACGAAAACCCCACATTCATTATCACCGGATAATCTATCTTTATGCTTTTTGATGAACCCAACCATATTTATTATACGTTTTCAACGCTAGATCAGAATCTAATTTAATAAGACAATTTGAAATTTTTTCAGAGGATTGCCCCATGTATGTGACACGAATATATGAATAGTTTTGCTTTATTGTAGGAAACATGAGTTGACAGCTAACTTGTATCGCTTGTTACATATGATACGATCTGTAAGTCCGGAAGAATAACGATTATTCACCGCTATTCAACAAAATTGTCGTTTGAAATCGGTACGAATAGTAGTCTGTGTGAAACTATTATAGGCTACTATGTGATGTTGTAATGTATGATTTGAGGTATAGTCAATTTTCAGGTCAGTATAGGGGATCTTACGAAATATTCAGGAATCAAATTTGTTATTAATTTCCTTTGGGTTTGAAAAATTTAATAGAGTTTTCTCCCTCAATTTCAATTCTGAATTTAATATTCAGTAGACTTGTATATATGAATTCTTGCAATGTATTCAATTGACTATCAGTTTCATTGAAACCATGTCGTCAACTCATCCATACCAAAATATGAACATCTTCATAAATGGGTGCTTATTAATTACAGATTCTAAATCATCCATAAGCATTCCTGCTAATAAGGGACTCAACGGGTTACCCATAGTTAAACCATTTTCAGACAAATATTTATCATTATCAAATTGAGAATAATTTTATTTTAAACAAATTGCAAGTAAATTTGTTATTCCTTATTTAATGCAAGGAATGTTACGATTTTCAGCTAGGTCAATAACTGTCAAATTCGAAATGTCTGAAGGTTATATACTTGCTGCAACCTACTAAATTATGTTCTTTCGTCAAAATTCATAAGGAAAATAAACAGATCAGGCTTTTATCATCATTCGTAACAACCCCATCAGTGAAGATATCAGAGACACTCATAAAAACTATTTTGATAACCCCCAAATTTTCTTCGAAATATAGTATCAGAAACTGTTATGATATAATTGATAAAATTCGAAATATTGAAATCCCAGATATTGCTAAATTTTTTTCATTCGACGCACAAAGTGTAGTATACCCCTCAGACACTTTCAATTTAACAGGTAATCTCTTGGGAAAAATCATTAAGCAAGAAATAATCTAGATTGCTTATTTCTTGTTCTTCGTTTAAAATAGAATTGTTTTCAATTTGTTAATTATAATTATTTGTCTAGAAATGGTTCAACTATGAGTTGTTTGGACACTGAAATACATAAACAGTCCTTTATGAAGAAGTTCATATTCTAGTATAGATTCGTTGACGATATCATAGCATGTTCATTGGATCTATTAGACAACAATTGAATACATTTCAAGAATTCATTAATACAATTCAGCAAAGTGTTGAATTCATAACTGAAATGAACGAAGAAAACTTCATTAATTATTCGAACTCAAACATCAAGAAAATTAACAATACATTTGATTTTTCAATATTTCGTTACCCATAACAAAATTTTCAAATATTATCATTAGTTTGGTATTGATGTAGCGTATGAAACGCAGTATAATTTAGGTGAATTTATGAAAATAATAAAGACAAATAATTCATTGAAGACAAATGTGCGGTTTACAAGCTGATATGTGGGTCTTGTCTTAAGATAAACATTGGTCAGATCGTTGAATCAATGGTTAGATGAAGAAGCTTAAAAACATGATCATAGAATATAGGTGTAGTTTCATAATGAATAAATCTGATTCAACCTTTGCGAAACATTTAATTATGGAAAATAATAATAATTTTAGTGATAATTTCTAGATTTCATACATTAAGAATAAAAGTGATAGATTAAATTCGCTAGAACGCTAGAGATTGATGAATTTAAGAATCCTATTGAACGATCAACATATACTTAATAATTCTTCCTTGTCAAATTTGTATAATTATCCCGTTTCATGCCTGTTTAACTCGATGAGTTAAGCCTAATTTGGTGAATTATCACTAACCATATATCCTACGATTATCATTGGAGTTATCTATTAGGTTAGTTTTTCTGTAGTTGCTAAGTTAGTACTTTGTAATATTTGTTTCAATATCATGAATGAATGGTTGAATATAATCAGCCATTATGTGATGAAAATAGATCCCAAACTTTGATATAACTTTTAAAAAGTTGCTTTTCATTGATTTATTGGATATATCGCAATATTTGTTTGAAGAAGCTAATACGACCATGAAATGTAATAGTCAACCTTTCGAGAAAAATTCCAATGCTTACATCCTCTCTCAATATTTCATCGACGGTTCACACGATTTTCGATAAAAAATTATGAATTCTCCTAACGTGAAGTCAAAATATTGGAAATTACAGTCTCCACATTGATATTCCGAAATGTAAATATACCAACAAGGCTACCATCTTTACCTGAAGAGTAAAATGTTCTATTGCTTGAAATAATTATGTATATATGTATATCTATCATATGATACTTTGGTGTTGACCGCAGTCTCAGTAGAATGAATGAGTTACCTTAAGATGAACTGAGAAGCGGAGCCCTGTTGAATACGAGTGCTTTCAAATCATATAATCCACGGTTTCAAATTGATTAATATATAATTGGAAAGAGTAAAATTCGATATTCCAAGATATGAATTCATTTTGCGAATGAAATAATTTATAATTAGGTTCGGTGATGTTCATATTGAATCTTAAATGAATACGACGGAAACACATCTGGAATGGAAATGTAAGATTATATAGGGGTATTTCTAGGATAAATGGGGAATCATTTCTGTTATGGGAAAGCGTCATTATCCTCTGTTTAGAAGCAGTGGGCTGCAACCCCAAAGGTTCTACACGTACTTAGTTGACCATTGTCTGTGTTATAGCCGTTCCTGGCACATCATCATTTGCGATGTGATATTGATATGGCTCTATCTATATGTATGTCATTTATATGATTGCACAACCTGAAACATTTCATGGAAATCATGTACAGATTCAAATCATAGTTCCACATTACGTCAAGTTATTATGGATGGTGTAACCAATGCAATATCTGCTTCACATTATACATAGAGCCTCTATATATGAATTACAGCTCACGTCTCAAAGAGACAAATGTAAATAATTA